>BOPP01000015.1:924569-939279 GCA_017312745.1 Gryllus bimaculatus | reverse complement strand
ATATCTCTATTTATTTATCAAAATAAAAAAGGTATCTACTTCACCAACAATCCAATTAATAATATCCATCTTTATAAAAACTCAAAAGATTTATTGAAAATAGCTCATGTAGAATTCCGTGTTGTATTTGATCTTTAAAAATGTTTGAAGCAAAATTTACAACAACTTGAAGATAACCTTTATTATTTGATGGTGAAAATTGTCACGATTTTACTAAAACTTATGTGTAAACACTAATATTCCGAAAAGTCTGCCCATGAAATTATTTAAAGATCGATTATTCAAAATAATACATTTATTATGAAATAAATATTTACTTCAATATTGAAAGATAAACGAAAATAGCATCTGTACCATATTTATAGGCGCATTTTTACCTATTTGAGCAAATAATTTAAAGAACACATTTGCAGTGATATCTGAGAAACAAAAGAAAATATCCTTGTTTTAAATTATATTTCAAAACTGATAAATCCGTTTCAAATTAAATCTCCGGCATATCGTAGAAACCACCGAAAACTACCGATCAGAGCAGACGGTTTTTCTATTATTGTATTGTAATTTTATGTGTGTAATTTTATGTGTATGTAATTTTATGTGTGTGTACTTTTATGTGTTTGTCAGTACAAAGATGTAACTTTTAATAAAAAATATACAGACGTCACGGAGAGCAATATGTTGACCGATATAAAAATTATAATGACTGGACTCATATGATTTCATTTACATTTTCTTTTGTATGAAAATTCTGTCTAGCAATTCGATACCGGTCAGAGTATTCCAAAGTTTTACCATTGTAACAAATTGTATAGTAATATATAGATGGAAACACATTTTTTCTTTCTTTTCTTCTCTTTTATTCCTTCCTTCTTTCCTTCCTTCTTTTCTTCCTTCTTTACTTTCTTCTTTACTTCCTTCTTTACTTCCTTCTTTGCTTCCTTCTTTACTTCCTTCTTTCCGTCCTTCTTTACTTACTTCTTTCCTTCTTTCTTTCCTTATATCTCTCATTCTTTTTTCCTTTCTTCTTTCTTTCTTTCTTTTCTTCCCTTTTCTTCCTTCTTTCCTCGCTTCTTTCTTTCTTTTATGCTCCGTTGGCGCGCACTGTGCGCCGGCACCCCTGACACTTCCTCAAGCGACACACCCGGCGCTGCAGTCACCAGGCTCTTGTGGGGGCAGCGGGCAGTGCGGACGGCAAGCAGGAAAACGCCCTCAAAATACACAACGAGGAAATATCTTTTAAAAAATTGAAGAAATGAAATTATTTTTTAAATAATAACATATACCATTGTGTATCAATTATTTGTTATTGATTTTTATGTAAAGGTTTATGGTGCGTGTCTCGTCTTACTTCGAAAGATGAGAAAGTATTGGAAACGCCTGAAATCGGTGAATAATTATTAAAGAAAATTATCTTATTGCCAGGCCTCGGAAACCAATAATTGAAGTAATCATATTTCTGAGTCTATAATAAATAACTTTATCAAACATGTTGCAACGTCTTTTATGGCTCAGGCCATCATCAGATGTCACTGCAGTGCCTTTGGTTGCAAGGTTGTAGGGTTGGAGTCTCGCCGGTGGCAGGTTTAGGGGATAACGAGTGAGGTAGATGAATATCCAACAGCAACAACAAATTTAAACGACTGGACGCGATTCACGCAGAACTGAAACACATATATCGGGGTTGCTCCATGTATTGGTGGCGATGGACATGGTGGTATCTTGGTAATCTATTTTAGTGTGTAAACAGGGGCGGATCCAGAGATAAATTTTGGGAGGGGAAATTAAAAATGCTTTGGTCGAATGTGTCATTACAGATTTTGTTAAATGTCGCAGGCTACGCTCAGCACATGTTGCGAAACGATTTTTATTGATTCTCTGAAAATATTTTTCCTTCAAAGTCTCCTGACAAGTTAAAATTAATAGTTATTGAAATATTTTAGGAGGAGGATTTCCCCGTGAACCCGCTCGTGGAGTAAATGATGAAAATATTACCAAATTATGTGTGAACGAAGTTATGATATGTGTACAATTTCATATTTGAGTATTTTTTTTAAAGATGACCATCTTTAAGGCTTCGAAAATTATTTATGATAGGTGTAATGATTTATGTGGAGTTTGCCTGTGTAGTTAATCGGTGTTATATTCACGATGGTAAGGTATTAATCATTCAAATTGTTATAATTATACAAAAATAATAATGTAGAATTAATAATTGAGTGACGACGCAACATCGTGTTCAGAGTAGTGTTTTGGTTGAGCAAGAAAAAAGCTTCATCACAATATAACTCGCCTTACCTTTATACGGCTGCCATTAAATTTAGATAGCTTCCCATTCCATTACGTTACTGTGCCAACATTGAAGATCGATGTATCCTTCCTTAAAGTTGTAAAGAAATTGGGGAATGTAAAGTTATATTAACATTCCAAAAACACATTAGAAGTTCGCGAGCACCAGCCTTTAAAGAAGCCGATTGAGTAACCTGGTAAACTGCGTTTTACAAACAGGATTCTCATGAGTATGATGTTTTATAGCTGTATTTGCAGATAATGCAGTGACCTTTTGTAGGTTGGATACGGCTTAACACTCCCGCCGGTCGCCAAGGGGCCATATACGAATCCAGGTCTCGGGCAGGCCGCTCCAACTTCAACTCTACAAATGCAACCAGGGAGCATGTGAGGGGCAGGCTGTTGACGCGACAGCTCAGACACAGCCGCTTGAGGTCCCGCTTCGGCAAATGTTCTCTACCACACTTATCAGTGGGTAAACGGAGTATTGAAACTGAACATTTGTCATTATTTGATTGCCATACTTTTTGTTGGGTAGGTCAATTTGCCACAAATATGCTCAGTATCGTAAATGTTATCCGTAGTGTGTGATTGCACGTGACGATTCTGCGCGGAATTAGTTTTCTTGATGCGAATTGAACTCAAAGTCTCTAGGTTTGCCCAAGATTTTGGGTATGAGTAGTGCAGAAGCAACCCTATCCTTTTTTAACGGCACAGCATTCAATATATATTCATTAATATCGACGAATGAAAGGAATGGTTTTAAATACTGCATCCTCGCTAATCGGAACCCCGCAAATGCGAAATTTTGGAGAATCCGAATAAAATTCGGGATGGAGGGGGCAAAATGCTTATAAAATGTTTATTTGAAGTGAAAGAGAACGGTTTTATAATTGCTGTAGAACTGAACAACTAATAATTGAAACACAAGTCGAAATGAACCGGTTATTGCACTGGTAACTACGCATATATTGCACGCGTAACTACGGTATATATTACACGTTTAGGTAACTAATTTTCTTATGAAGAAACTAGCAAAATCAGTTATCTTTAGTCGAACGGAACTGATTCTTCTTGATGATGCGATGTGATCGCTACGCTAGTTCGTATTTTCTCATATCGCACGCTACGTTGCATTGTTTGTAATTGTTTAGATGTAATTGTAGGGTACAAATTTTTGGATAATCCGAAGATTTCCGATTCCGAACAGCCTCCGCCCCTAACTAGTTCGGATTACCGGTTCCGCTGTACTGAAACTGCCTTTGTCTAAATTTTTGAATGATGATGTAAATTTCTTTATAAGTAGCTCACCTTTTAGTAACTTTGAATATTTCCTAATACAATTATCGATCAAACAAACTTCTTAATTGTGACAATTCTAATGAAAATTAATGTCAATTTCATCAGAAATTGTATTTTAGTTTTCTGAAAAACTTACAAATATTATTCAGGAAACAACATTTCATCTAACACTTAAAACGACTCTTTTCCTAAAGTCGAGCAATTTCGTTGTGGCAACTGGCATCGTATGTTTCCTTGATGTCTTTTTGGGAAGGAGATGGTGAACGCTGCTGGGTTGATTATTTCAGGATTCCAGGTGCGTAACTTGATGAAATATTTGTTCCCATAAGCGTAGAGCGTGTTTTGTCTCGGGAGGTGCTGGTGAACTTCCTCCGCTGGATGACGAGACCCCCGGCGTCGACCTACACGGAGGCTAGAACTTTTCGCCCGACCAGATATCGCCCACCAGCCAGGCCACCCCAGGCCCTTAGCTGCCGACCGGTCTCCCGGCATGAATGGTAGAGTAGGGGAAGTGTGTGAATGGTAGCATTCGCCTGGTACTGATCGGAGAAACCGCTGAAAACTACCGATCGGAGCAGGTGAATGCTACAATTCTGCTCCAGACAGCGGCTGAATTCGACGCATGTACTAGATAGTGTTGAATCTGCTGCCACCGTGTAACCTCCCGATCCGAGGGACTGCTGTCACATCAGTTGCTGCCCTGAGCCACGTCAGCCGCTGGGAGCTGCTGGGAGCAGAGTCGCTCGTCGCGCCGTGCCGCAAGGAACTCGATCGTCGCCTTCCGCACCTGGTATCGATTTCTCGCTGCTGTTGCTGCAAAAGCGAAGCTGCAAGGCCTCGCGAGATCGTTCGGGCTGAGAGCCTCTGGGAGGGGAACGGCCGTCTGCAGGCGAGGAGGGCCTAGACTGGGGGCGTGTACTGTCGTGCCACCGCCGGGTGTTGAACAAAGGTCTGAGTGATGACGCACTGGAACTTTCCGTGGACGTAGAGGGCTCAGAGCGGCTTTGGGAAGGAGGCAATGGGGGCGGCGGGTGGAGCCAAAGGGCCTATATATGGTCAGAAGAACAATGCCCCAATCTTCTTGTGCTAGCGGCGTCAGCGACAGGTGGAGCGCGTGTCTGTGCGTGTAGGTGCACTAGGGCGATTGGCCGGCAATTCATTGTCGTGACTTGTGAGACGCGTAGATTATCTCAAAGTAGAGCGGCTTCATACACGGAACATCGGTGGTATGTTGCGGAGTGATAGCCGTTCTTAAATTATCTCTCCTTGTAGTGGGTCTATTTATTTAGTTTATTGTGAGCAGGGTAGTTGTTAAATTGAGACTACGGCCTAGATTGTTAATAAATATCGTGTTTTACAAACCACTCTCGTCTGTGTTCGATTACACCCGTATGACGTCACAGGGCGGCAGGGTTTGCCACTTGCGCCTAACTCGGCAAACGCCTCCGTAAAGCCATCGAATTCCTCTTTGTGCTTGCGATTGTAATGACGGGATTTTTACTTTCTCGTACACCGCTACAATGTATATGTATGTATGTATCTGACATTTTGGGTCGATTGTCCAAATTTGTCGGCCATCTAACAGTGTCCCCCATGCTTGGACTTAGTTCAATTCCCACGGTTGGAGGCTAAGAGAGACATGTGGCGAACACGATGTATTCTCTTCACCGTAACTAGCAAAATACGCTTGCTTGAGGTTTTTTATGTCATAGAGTCCGGCTTTGCCGGCTAGATAACGATGTACACCATGCCTGAGTCTAGTTTAATGATCACACTAAAGAGGTAAAAGAGTGAGATGTGGCTTACTTGATGTATTCTCTTTATCGTAACTTGCAAACCTCGCCTGCCGGAGCTTTTCTTCGTCACACAGCTACAGAAACCGAGACCAATTTACAGAGAAGCTTCAGCTCAATTTTCGGTCCGGTCAGGAATCAAACACTGATTCGCGCCACGAAGCTAGAACGCCGCGCAAGAGCCATTCTGTTGCTCCTGCTGCCACAATGATCAGACAATATATTCCCAGTAATGTCGAAAAAAACGTACTTTACTGTATGGAAATTCTAATTTTTTAATGAAATTTGTATTTGTCACTGTATTGTGTTCTATGTTTACAAAAATGTAATAGAAAACTCGAGGTGCTACAATGACACATATTTTCTCTTAAATAATTTATAATTTTAGTAATTGTAAAGTCATTCTACATTTATCAACATTAAGTCAAACAGATGAAATTCAAGAATTCTTAGAGTCACCAACATAAACGGTATTACCAAAAAATATTTCACCGATACAGAACGATCAAAACTTTAAAAAAGGGACCGTAAGAATTGGCTCAGGGTATCAACTGATGTCACTGCAGTGCCTCTGACCTGGAGTTCTTATGTTAGAGCCCAGAGGTGTCAGGATTTTCAACACAAGCCACATACTTAGTTTGAGTTCTGCCGCTGTTTGGAGGAGAATTCTAGCGGTCGGCTGCTCTGATCGGTAGTTTTCCATCGTTTCTCCGATCAGTAGCCTATCGAACGGGCCACAGACCGCACGCTGTTTTTCCTTCCCATTTCTTGTTCTATCCTAACCCATTACTTATACACATACTAACACACACTACACTACCACACATGCCAGGAGGCCTGTCGGGACGTTAGAGCTTGTCCCGGCTAGGGCGATGCCACACTGGTGGGAGATACCTGGTAAGGGGAAACCCTATTCTACTCGCCACCTCCCAAGTAAAACATCCATTACACTTACGTGACTAACGAACTTCGCAGTTGACGTGCTCGGAATCACTAACAACTAACTAACCTTAAAAAAGGGAATGCCTAGCAAGACGACTCTCGGATATATTTTTATTGGGACACTTCTAAAAGACTTGCTACGTAATGAAACCGCATTTATACTGGTCTCTTCAGAAGAATCCTATGTACCGGATATTATCTAGCGCATTGGAAAGTAGCACATCTCTAAGTCTTCTTAAAGCCAGGTAAACCTCCATATAAATCCTCACCATATCGACCCTTAAGTGCTCTTCCAATTCTGTCTAAACTGTTCGAAAAACTCTTATTAAGTAGATTGCAACCTTGCTTGATAACAAGTGACTTGGATCAGACGGCAACATTGGCTTCAGACAACAACATTTTACTGTGGAACAAATTATTAGAACCACCAACTTCATAGACAAAACATTATCAGAAAAGAAATATTGCTCAGCGGTATTTTTTGATATCACTCAATATTTTGATAAAGTTTGACACGATGGCCTTTTGTATAAAATCAAACTCTGCCTAACGCATTCATACTACAACATCTTCAGATTTTACATCTCACATCGAACGATCCAAATTTACTATGAATAGGAGCAAGGTTTATTCACTTTTTTCGTTACCATGACATTTAAAATAAGTGGTTTTCTGTAAAAATTCGCCATTTTTCGGTGCACGATTCCTAAATCTACGTCTTACAAAGTAAGGGAGATAAATTAAAAAAGAACACTTTTTCAATAAGGGCTCCAATTATTTTACATCCTCCTGGATTGAACAAGAGACGCTTAAAAGAATGGCACATGTTTCGTTTACGTCGAACACTCTGAAATTTCGAAAATTATAGACAAGTTGTAAATATGCGAGAAAGTAAGTGCTGTTTCAGCACCTGGAGTTTAATAGTCTTAAACTAATGTAAATTAGCAAATCTATTTTTTTAATTCTGAGGTGCCAAATCTGAAATTAATTGTAAATGTATGGTGTAAAAAACGAATTGTAACCACATCATTCTACGTCAGTTTGCGGTTTGCAGTCTACAATGAGAATTGCTGTCGTTTTGCTTCTTAGAAATATGGACCTTCAATGAAATAAATTAAAGTATCAACGCTCGTAGCGTATCTGCGGTTCTATAGAGATAACAGCGAAAAAAGTCCGTCTTTTCCCGAGGAGAGCAAAGCTGCCATTTGTTCAACTTACGAGACAATTCACGGAATTAAGTGAGAAGCCTTTTTTTCAGGGTTTTATTTCTAAATCTTTGGACTGGCAAAAAATGGTTTTAGGCGTTTAAAAAAATTGCGGGGATCACACTCATTTTCGTATTTTAAGTTATGAGAATACAATGTTCGAATACAGGAACATCTGTGAAGGCTTTTTACTTTAATTTATGTTCCTCAGAAACGCAATAAAAACATTTTTCTGTGCCTAACAATTTTCGACGAAAGGATAGCGATGCAATTACTCGCATTAAATGTCAATCAGACGTGCTTTCTTGATATACCTTCTTTTTAGAGGAGAATAACAAGTCTTGTTAAATATTTTCAAATTTCTTACTAGTTTTGTCGTTGTTTGTAGTACAGTAATATAAAGTATTTTGTAAATCCCATCAGGTTTTAGAATTTTCACACTAATCGTGCGCTAAAACACGTTTTGTTCTAATTTTGTTTCAGTATCTAATTTTATTTTCTCGCATTTCATAGAATAGTGCCTGATGCACGAATATTGCTTACGATATGTTCTTTAGTTAATAATATAATGTAACTGTTCTATATCTTATGATAGGCCTATTAATTGAACTGAATTGATGCCTTATTTTACGACGCGAGACTCAAGCCATGAGACCTGCTCTTCCGTCAGACCACGCAAATTTTGCTACGCTCCTTTCACCAACTAGCAGAGACAGGAGGGATTTCTTGGGCGAGAAATAGGCGATTTAAATTTAGCTCAGAGGCGTCATTTAGGCTTGAGGATCTTTTTGCTTTGCGAGGCTGCAAGTTAATCTATGCATAAGTAATCTACTACACAGCATTGTACAAAAATAATTAAAGATGTTTCATTACCACAATATTTTTTATGCAATTAGTAGCTGTTCTGATTGCTGGCCATTTAATTCGATCAGTTGTCTGCTAGATGGTAAGCCATCAAAAGACTAGTACTCGGTTCATTCAAGGGTAGTCGTTTTGTGGACTTCGCATATAGCAGACAAAGTTCTGATTGATATTCGCTAATCCGATCAATAAGTTGCTATTGCATTAAAAAATATTGTTGCATTACCAACATCTTTTAATTATTTAAAATGCCAAAAAATCTTACCAACACCTATATTCTAACATGGACAGCCCGGCTTTTATCCGTCCGAGTATTGACAGACGGTTACACGTGAGGATTTTTTCTGTTTTTTACTTCACGTCACTGAATCCACACTTCCATCCGTGTGTGATCGAGAAATTCGGCCAATTTGGATATAATAAGTTGCGATACAGCTATACCGTTACTACCATTCGCCGTCGCGCAAATACAGTGTTACAATGCTCTCATACTTAAAATTGTTTATTACATTTATCATTTACGAATTCATTGATGTTCTTGCTGTAATTCTAAAAAGAATTCGGAAACCAAAATTATGTTCATTCAGTTCTTCCCATTTAGTTCATTGTTTTGCAGCAGAGACACTGCTTTGTACGTTTTCTGCTCTCGAGGATTTGCCCGAAGACATAATCCCAAGCGCAAATCAGGTTACTTTCTCACCTGCTTATTCTAAGACGCTTAGAAAGGATTTGTCAAACAGCTTTCACTCCGGAGAGAAGCAATCCGTTCTTGAGAGAAATTCAATCACAGCGACAAAGAAGTTACGTAAGCTCCCGAAATTAATATTCTTCTTTCCTTTTATTGAAAGGAGAAGGAATAACAACTTTAGAATATGATTGTTAATGCTCGTTCATCTCTGTCAGTTATCCTATCAATTCCCGGATGAAATTAAATAAGTAACAGGTGGCTCCATAGTTTACAACTTGTAACCAAACCATTTATTCCGGAGAAAAAAGTTAATTACCTTATTACCATGAAAGAAATAAAAATATAATTCTAGAAATCATTTATCGGTATTTTACGAACCAAAAGTTGACTCCTTACCTCAAATTTACCAGGACCATGAGGGCCGTTCATGTGCCGCTTAGTCGTCACGTACACGGAGTGTTCCCGTAAGATACCACGAATTGTATGGTCATAAAACAGCCTCTTAAGTTGAAATTTAAGTGAGCACTCAATTCCTAATAAGGGAGCCCTCTGCCCTCTCTAAGTGTCCTTTATGGCTCCTCGCATCGTTATCAGTTCGTAACCAAGTTTAGGTTATACTTTACGCGGCTTATCACCGGACTATTTGAATTCGTTTGGCTGGTGTTTGTATAGTGTATAGTTGTGAACGGGTTATCGATAAACGACTTCAAAGATTATTTGAGTATTGTACTCAACGATATCCTGTGCGAAAATTCAAGAGATATATTAGAGAACCTGTTTGGAAATTAGAATTGATGAACAATTCGAAAGCGGTTTACGTTCATTAAAAACTACTGTATAGTGGGATAGCTTGTGCCCGATGATCGACAAATCCCAAATGACTAAAAGAGGATTGCCGACTTCCTCTTTATGACAAGTTTGGTCGTTGCATTACCCGATGATATTCAACTTCATCCTTCAGGAATGTTGGGCCAAAATTTTTAATTTTATTCATTTTTTGATTTATAAGACCTATTATAATAGTTATGAATTTGCAATATGAATAACAAGTGAAGTAATTAAAAATATTGTAAAATGGAATTTATATAATACTATATGGGGTTGGACATTTTTCAATTACATGAAATGTTAATAATCGTATTTACCAATATTGGCAGTACTTATGTTCATACCATATTTAACCATACCACCACTTTATGTTTATTAGTTTATACTAAGAGCATAAGTTAGCATTGAGGAATCATTGAAATGGATGTTAAGTATTCTATATTAAAATCAATAATGCACATAAATAATGTATAGAAAATGCACAAGACATTGCAGAGATCATTAAAATTTGTGATACGAAGGTTTCATGGATTATATTTTTTACCAAACATTTCTTATTATTGGATTTGTAATAAATACGATTTTAAAATATTAACATGATACGTGTCAAATAGTCATTGAAATTATATGAGAATTGTAGATTATATGTTAGAATCTACTTGTTATTAGTGATTGGTTAGTTATCGTATGGTCTCCTTTTTAACTGACCATTACTTGTTGCACTAAATCAGAAGGAAATTCCCATTCGCCTTTTCTTAAGATTTGTCAAAGCCCTTTTGACATCATGACCATCACATACCTTTAAGAAAACTAGAAATGCTAGGGATTCGAGGCAAATTGCGGCCAATGTGGATCAAATCATATTTATCAAAACCGTAGCAATAGTTGCCCTCCAGCACCCTAAAGAAAACTAAATCTCCTCATACTACTCCTGCTTCCTCAAATCAATAAATGAGGAGTCCTGCAGGATCCATACTTGGGCCTAATTATATATTTCTCTTTCATTATACATAAATGACATGCCATTGCGCTTTACGTTAACACAAAATAATTTTGTTTGCAGATGACACCAAACATTAATCATAAAGCCAAAAACACAACAATCATTGGAAAAACAAAACACAAAAACTTTTGCAAGCACTAGTAAAAATGGTTTCAACACAACAAATTGAACATAAACACAGCAAGACAGACAGACAATAACCCTGTAAACAATATCTCATGAAAACTACTTCCCGGACTAACATTCAAGAAAATCTAAAATGGAATGCCACATCTCAGATCTTAACAAGAAGCTCAGGCAAATCTTGCTATGCCTATACACTCTCAGGTCCAGCTCCAACATTGAGACACATAAACAATGTTATTTTGCCAAATGTGCACTCACACCTAAATATGGTTTTAATTTTAATATTCTTAGAGAAATGCCCATGAAGTACTCGCCACATTTATTCCAAAAAGGAATATTGCGAACAATGACAGCCACTCATAAAGCTTGGAGTCTGGAACCTTGTTTCAATTAAAACTAGGGATTCTTTCTCTACGATGCATTGTATAATATTTGAAATAGTTGGTGGTTTCACAAAGAAAATTCTAATGAAACAAAAGGGACACTTTCCTTAAATTCTGATGTAACACAACTACAACACGCGTCAAAAGGAAACCTACATGTTCCCCACTCTAGAAACTACCACTTTATCAAAAAAGTACCTAATAAGAGGGCATTTACCACTTACAAACAAACTAGGGCAATGATATTAAAGACATTAAACACAATTCATATATTAAAAAGTAAATTGAAACTTTCCTGCTTACACATGTTCTTTCAATGTAAAGGAATATTCAAATTACATTTCTCTTAAAAAATATAAATAATAAGAATTTCTTATCTCAGTGCTTTCTGGTTCATGGACTACCTGTTTCGAGCTGAAGCCAAAATGAAAAAAGAATTCCATGGCATATCGATTCCTGTCGAAGTATGTAAGGAGAAAACCAACTACAAAAAAATTATTCTTCTCATTTCGCTAGACGCATTTAGGTGCTGGCCAGTATGGACTACTGTGTACAAAAATTGAAAGGAAAAAAACATCTGGGGTTTACAACGATTGCTTGTGCTCCCTTATACTATTTTCTGTTTTATAAACAGAATGACTAATACTGTTAAATTTTATGTAGTTTGCTAACAGAATTGATATGTATGCTCGTCTAATCTATCTATTAATGTCAGGTAAATCAGATATATTTATTGGCTCTTATTCGTCATTGATTATTATCGCTATTATGGGTAGATCATGGATGTATTCTAATTTACTTTATTATTAATTATCATTAGATTTATTATATAATATTATTATTATTATTATTATATGGGTGTATGTTTCGTGTCATTATACAAGAGTTATCCTACAACAAAAATCACATTAGTAAATTATACCAACATGAAAACATTCGTTTTGTCTGTATGATGGACATATTAGAGGCAGAGTAGAAGTTATTTCGTTCTGGCGCCGCGACGGTCAACTCTTACGTTGCGAGTGTCGCCCCGCTGTTAAATTGGACGCTCTTTGTTACAAAGATGAAGTGCGTGGTGCAAACTCGTACCAAGAACTTCGAAACAAGCGCCGCCAATGCCATGTTTGCCACATTTCCCTTCCGCTTAAGGAACTTACCATTCCGCTGGTCATAAGGAAACGTCTATGGAATACGAGCGCCTATGAGGGAACACTTTTTTATTTAGGAAAGCCACTTTATCCACTTAAGGGTTTGGCTTATCGTTATAAGTGACGACTTACTGAATTCGGCCCCAAATGTACGGAAACTTTGCCTATGATTGTAGGGAGTTATCGCTGGACCGTGAAGGTGTCATAATTATATTGTAATATTCCCGTTTTTACAATAAAATTAGTGAGAGCTGGTGCACCACTACATAGCTTCTCGCGAGTTATTGAGAACGGTTAGCGGGCTCAAATGTTATAATACGTTCACCAAGTATTTCCTGTCCATAATGGTACCCACTTCAGTCGCTCAGCCTCACCAAGGTCCAGGACAATACTCATTTCTTACTTTCTACAAGAACAACCAAACAAAAATTCAAATTGTTCAACTCTTCCCCGAATTTGTAGCACATTATTTGCAGGCAACAATAATAATTTTACACAAGTTTGCCTTTTTGATTACATCACAGAGAGATTTTCAATTTTGAATATTGTTTCTATTACCTACTCAATGATACGTAATCTTTTAAAGTAGCGAGATAAGCATCAAAGTTGAAGACCATCCAGCTACTTACTTTGCCTTTCTTTTACGGAATCGGAGTTGCCACAAAACCAGTTTCTCACGAAAAACGCACTTTTCGCCACGAACATTTCATAACCTCTGTTTAACTACGTGTATTATATCGTGATAAATATGCATTGACAAGAAAGTAAAGAGTTTGAGAGACGTGTCAAGCTTGAATTATAATATGAATAGATTCGAGTATATTTGTAAAAGCGACGGGTTTTATGTTTATCGGCGTGAAGAGATTTAATGGATTAAATGATGTGAATATTTACCATTGGTTTTCGGATATTTCCTGAAGTTCTAAAGGTAGACTTCGCTCAGGTCGTTAGGGTCTTAATGGGCTTGTTTTGAATATGATGCTGGCTTCCCCGAAACATCCTGTCACCCGACACCGTGTCAAAAAGTAAGTATACGGAGAGATAAATTATTAGAATGACATGACTGATGGGAAATGCGAGCTATATATATTTAAGAAGCAGATTGTAAAGAAAACGAAGCTCATTGAAACCAAATTCACAAGGCTTACAAATCCGAACTTACATTGTTGTAAAAATACTATTTTAATTATCTCTATATCAAAAAATATCTGGAAAGAACTTCCTGCACAGACTTATATATTTCCTTTTCTTTTATTTGGTAAGCAAAAGGTTAAGTTTTGAACAGTAAACGTTTTAAGCTCAGTGAATCTCGAGGTACCACGACTCCTCGTCGATTTCAAAACAGCTGATCATTCCACACTTTCTAGCGTTCTTAAATTAACTCGGAAACCGGGCTGCTCACTTATTTGGTGGCGTCTACCAGAAAAAGATTCCTGTCAGCAGACTTAGAATACCAACATTAAATTCAGCACTTATCAGCCCTCCGCTTAGACGCCAGTGTTAGAGACCAGTCGGGCACCTTCGTTCCTGGTCACATTGTCCAAACTAGCTTTTCTCAAACGATAACCTGCATCGATCTCGATCAGTCTCCTTGTTAAAGCGGCTTGAGATAATTGTGGTTGCCCAAGATGTAAATGACATATGATATGATCATAACGATAATGCAATTTAACTGTACATTGTTAACTCACAATTGTGTTGAATCTATAATAACAGATTTTTCATAGGAAAATGAGATAAATAAGGGAAATTGAATAAACTATATAAAAAACAAATCTCAGCTACACGGGTAAATGCTAGTGGTTTGCCGTGATGTAGCTATTGTAAGAACTTATGCAGTTTGCTCCTAGTTGTAATGCTATATCACTAAATAATTCAATCCCCCAGAAATGCTGAAGGGGACAGAACGAGTGGGAAAATAAATTTATAACAAACCCGTTCGAGAAAAGAATTCAACCTCTCTGCAAAACGCACCCCTGTCTGTCGCCTCACGTCTTTTGTATCTGCTCTAATGAGTATTAATTTGGTATGGACAAAGCTAGTACATGACTAAATGTAGCGAACACCGACGTGGCGGCGTTCTGGGCATCGTTTCAGACCATTCGCGATGGGGAACATTATCTGTGCCGTTGAAGTAGTCTATCA
>BOPP01000015.1:899444-915361 GCA_017312745.1 Gryllus bimaculatus | reverse complement strand
CTGTGAAGGATTGCAAACAGCTTCACTCCGGAGAGAAGCAATCCTTCTTGAGAGAATTTCAGATCACAGCGACAAAGAAGGTACGTAAGCTCGCGAAAATAAATTCTCTTTCCCTTTTTAGTGAGTAGAATGGAGACAGAGGAATAACAACTTAGATATAGGATGTAAGCTCGTCTCATTCTGTTCAGTTAATCCTATCAATTCCGGATGAAATTAAAAGTAACAGGTGGCTCATGTTTACAATTGTAAACCAAACCATTTATTCCGGAGAAAAAGTTATAATTACCTTTTTTTACTTGGAAAGAAATAAAAATATTATTTAGAAATCATTTATGGTATTTTACGAACCAAAAGTTGACTCCTTCCTCAATTTACCAGCCATGAGGGCCGTCATTGCCTATAGTCGTCACGTACACGAGTGTTCCCTAAGATGACGAATTGTATGGTCATAAACAGCCCTTAAGTGAAATCTTAAGTGAGCACTCATTCCTATAAGGGGAGCCGCCTGCCCTCTCTAGTTCCTCTTAGGCTCCTCGCATCGTCGTATCGTAACCAGTTTAGGTTATACTTTTACGCGGCTGATCACCGGACTATTGAATTCGTTTGTGCTGGTGTTTGTATAGTGTATATTTGTGAACGGGTTATCCGTAAACGACTTCAAGATTATTTGAGTATTTGTACTCAACATATCCGTGCCGAAATTTAAGAGAATAATAGAGAACCTGTTGGAAATGTAGAATGATGAACAATTCGAAAGCGGTTTACGTTCATTAAAAACTACGTATAGTGGGATAGCTGTGCCGATGGATCGACAAATTCCCAAATGACTAAAAGAGGATTGCCGACTTCTCTTATGACAAGTTGGTCGTTGCCATTACCCGATGATATTCAACTTCATCCTTTCAGGAATGTTGCCAAAATTTTTAATTTATTCATTTTCTGATTTATAAGACCTATTATTACGTGTATGAATTTGCAAATGACATAACAAGTGAAGTAATTAAAAATTATTAGTAAAATGGAATTTATATTAATACTATATGGGGTTGACATTTTTCAATTACATGAAATGTTAATAATCGATTACCAATATTGGCAGACGTTATGTTCATACCATATTTAACCATACCACACTTTATGTTCATTAGTGTTATACTAGAGCATAAGTTAGCATTGAGGAATCATTGAAATGATGTTAGTATTCTATATTAAATCAATAATGCACATAAATAATGTATAGAAAATGCACAAGACATTGCAGAGATTCATTAAACTTTTGATACGAAGGGTCATGGATTATATTTTTTACCAAACATTTCTTATTATTGGATTTGGTAATAATACATTTTAAAATATTAACATGATACGTGTCAAATAGTCATTGAAATTATATGAGGAATTGTAGATTATATTGTTAGAATTCTACTGTTATTAGTGATTGTTAGTTATCGTATGGTCTCCTTTTTAACTGACATTCTTGTGCACTAAATCAGAAGAATTCCCATTCGCCTTTTCTTAAGATTGTCAAAGCCTTTGACATCATTGACCATCACATACCTTTAAGAAAACTAAAATGCTAGGGATTCGAGGCAATTGCAGGGCCAATGGATCAAATCATATTTATCAAACCGTAGCCAAATAGTTGCCCTCCAGCACCCTAAAGAAAACTAAATCTCCTCATACTACTCCTGCTCCTCAAATAATAAATGGGAGTCCTGCAAGGATCCATACCTTGGGGCCCAATATTATTTCTCTTATATACATAAATGACATTGCCATTGCGCCTTTACGTAACACATTAAATAATTTTGTTTGCCAGATGACACAAACATAATCATTAAAGCCAAAAACACAACAATCATTGGAAAAACAAAACACAAAAACTTTTGCACAGCCACTAGTAAAATGCGTTTCAACACAACAAATTGAACATAAACACGCAAGACAGACAGACAATAACCCTGTAACCAATATTCTCATGAAAACACTTCCTCGGACTAACAATTCAAGAAAATCCTTAAAATGGAATGCCCACATCTCAGATCTTAACAAGAAGCTCAGCAAATCTTGCATGCCTATACACCTCAGGTCCAAGCTCCAACATTGAGACACATCAAACCAATGTATTTTGCAAATGTGCACTCACACCTAAAATATGGTTTAATAATATTCTGGAGAAATGCCCATGAAAGTACTCGCCACATTTATTCCCAAAAAAGGAATATTGCGAACAATGACCAGCACTCATAAGCTTGGAGGTCTGAACCTTGTTCAATAAAACTAGGGATTCTTTCTCTACGATGCATGTATTATATTTTGAAATATGATGGTCTTCACAAAGAAAATTCTAAATGAAACACAAAGACACTTTTCCCTTAGTTCTGATGTAACACAACTACAACACGCCCGTCAAAAGGAAACCTACATGTTCCCCACTCTGAAACTACACTTTATCAAAAAAGTACCTAATAAGGAGGGCATTTACACTTTACAAACAAACTAGGCAATGATATTAAAGACATAAACACAATTCATATATTAAAAAGTAAATTGAAACTTTCCTGCTTAACACATGTTCTTGCAATGTAAAGGAATATTCAAATTACATTTCTCTTAAAAAATATAAATAATAAGAATTTCTTATCCTAGGACTTTCTTGGTTCATGGACACCTGTTTCGAGCTGAAGCCAAATGAAAAAAATTCATGGCATATCGATTCCTGTGAAGTATGTGAAGGAGAAAACCAAAAACAAAAAAATATATTTCTTTCATTGTCGTAGACGCATTAGGTGCTGGCCAGTATGACTACTGTGTACAAAATTGAAAGAAAAAAAAATCTGGGTTTAAACATTGCTGTGCTCCCTTCACTATTTCTAAGTTTTATAATACAGAATGACTAATACTGGTTAAATTTTATGTAGTTTCGCTAACAGAATTGATATGTATGTCGTTCTAATCTATCTATTAATGTCAGTTGTAAATAGATAATTATTATTGTATTATTCGTCATTATTATTATCACTATTATTGTCAGATGATCTAATTTACTTTATATTAATTATCTTTTAAATTATTATTATTATTATTATGGTTATTTTTGTCATTATACGATTATACAACAAAAATCACATTAGTAAATATACCAACATCAAAACATCTCGTTTTGCTGTATGATGACATATTAGAGGGTAGTAGAAGTTATTTCGTTCGCGCGCGCGACGGTCAACTCTACGTTGCGAGTGTCGCCCCGCTGTTAAATTGGACGCTCTTTGTACAAAGATGAAGTGCGTGGTGCAAACGGCCGTACCAAGAAACTTCGAAACAGCTGCCGCCAATGCCATGTTGCCACATTCCCTTCCGCTTAAGGACTACTCATTCCGCTGGTCATAAGGAAACGTCTATGAAATACGAGCGCCTATGAGGGAACACTTTTTTATTAGAAAGCCACTTATCCACTTAAGGGTTTGGCTTATCGTTATAAGTGACGACTTACTGAATTCGCCCCAAATGTACGGAAACTTTGCTAGATGTAGGGAGTTTATCGGGTGACCGTGAAGGTGTCAATTAATATTGTAATATTTCCCGTTTTTACAATAAAATTAGTGGACTTGGTGCACCAACATAGCTTCTCGCAGTTATTGTAGAACGGTTACGGGCTAATGTTATAATAGTTACAGATTTCTGTTCCTAATGTACCACTTCAGTCGTCAGCCTAAAGGTCCAGGGACAATATCATTTCTTCTATTCTACAAGAAAACCAAACAAAAATTAAATTGTTCAACTCTTCCCGAATTTGTAGCACATTATTTGCAGGCAACAAAGATAATTTTACCACAAGTTTGCTTTGATTACATCACAGAGAGATTTTCAATTGGAAATTTCATTACCACTCAATGATACGTAATCTTTTAAATAGCGAAGATATTAGCATCCAAAGTTGAAGGACCATTCCAGCTCTTACTTGCTTCTTTTACGGAATCGGAGTTCCACAAAACCAGTTTCTCACGAAAAACCGCACTTTCCGCACGACATTTCATAACTCTCTGTACTACGTGTATTATATCGTGATAAATATGCATACAAGAAAGTAAAGAGTTTGAGAGACGTGTAAGACTTGAAATTATAATATGAAATAGATTCGAGTATTTGTAAAAGCGACGGGATGTTTATCGGCGTTGAAGAGATTAATGGATAAATGATTTGAATATTTACCACTTTTTCCGGATATTTCCTGAAGTTCTAAAAGGTAGACTTCGCTCAGGTCGTAGGGCTCTTTAATGGCTTGTTTGAAATATGATGCTGGCTTCCCGAAACATCTGTCACCGACACCGTGTCAAAAAGTAAAGTATACGGAGAGATAAATTATTAGAATGAATGACTGATGGGAAATGCGAGCTATATATAAAGAAGCAGATGTAAAGAAAACGAAGCTCATTGAACAAAATTCACAAGGTTACAAATCCGAAACATTGTTGTAAAAATACTTTTTATTATTTATATCAAAAAATATCTGGAAAGAACTTCCTCACAGACTTATATATCCTTTCTTTTATTGGTAAGCAAAAGTAAGTTTTGAACAGTAAACGTTTTAAGCAGTGAACTCATACACATTTCATTCAAACAGTTCACATTTTAGCTTAAATTAACTCCTGCTCACTTTCATTTTGGTCTACCATTAAAAAGATTACCTGTCAGCAGACTAGAATACCAACATTAAAATCAGGCACTATCACCCTCTAGACAGATGAAGAACAGCGGGCACTTGTGCTGGTCACTTCCAAAATACTTTTTAAACTAACCTGATGATTTTCAGTTCTTTTAAGCGGCTGAAGATAATTGTGGTTGCAATGATAATGACATATGATATGATCATAACGATAATGATTATAACTGTACATTGTTAACTACAGATGTTGAATTATAATAAGTCATAAATGTAAATAGGAATTGTACAAATATTAAAACATTAGCTCACGTAAATGTACTTTTGCCGTGATGTAGCTATTGTAAACTTATGAGTTCTCAGTGTAATGTATATATCATAAATAATAATCCCAGAAATGTCTGAAGGACAGAACGAGTGGGAAATAAATTATAAAAAACCCGTTCGAGAAAAGAATCAACCTCTTGGAGCAAAGCGTCCTCGTTCTGTACTAATGTAAATTTTTGGACAAAGCTAGTACATGACTACAATGGAAAACAGACGTGCGCTGGCATCGTAGACATTCCGCGGGAACATTATCTGTGCGTTGAAGAGTCTATCATTGGTGGCACATCTCAACAAGAAAACATTTTTATCTTAAATTTTTGAGATGACAAATGTAATGTACTGCTGGTTCAATGATACCTACATCGATCTGGTTTTTGAACAGTTCCCAACATCCATTGAAGTGCTGGGTTAATGATCCCCACCTCAATCTGGTTTTAGAACATCTATTGAAGGAATCCTGAGATGAAACCCTTGTTTCTTCTGGACATACATGTAGCTTCACTATGTGCACATTTAGTTGAACTACTTTAGCGAGTTGTTGTAGGTGTAGAGTCGGAGGTATTTTTTTATAAATACTAACAACTCGATTTTGTTGTTCGTTTACTAATGCAGACCAGATTTTCTACAACTCGGGAGTGAAAATGTCTGTATTGAAATGTTGCTAGCATTTCTTTGTTGTTATTAGTATTCTTCATTAAGTTATTTATGGTTATAAGTTGGGAAAAGGATTCCAAAGCTCAAGAAAAACGTACGCATATTGTAATTCTTCCCAATATTTGACTTACAGTTTTACAGTTTAGTGACAAAATAAATCAAATAAAATCAGGTGCACACCGAGGCACCGGCAGCGATGAGTTGCGCATTTTACCACCGAAATCTGTACCTCGAATTTTTTTAATCATTCAAATACATTTCGATATACACTTCGTAAAGTTGAGGAAAACTGAGACATTAAAAGACAGTGAGCTAATCTACAATAGCCTTTTTATCTGAATGATATTCTACGGCACTGTTTTCCGTAACATCAATGCTCAAAAGATTCTTGAGTTTTAAAAACGATTATCTGAGTTTTTCTTTAGTAAACAAATGTATCCAAATTAGTTAACCGTACAGAAATTCTTACAGAATATAATATTATACACTATGTGATTAAAAGTATCCGGACACGTCCAAAATGGTGCTATGTTGTGGAAATGATTTTCATGGAGGGGGTTTGCACCACTTGTAGCACCATGACGGCACAGACATACGTTGATGTTTTCAACACCTTCTGGCTTCCCTTGTTTGTTGAAGAGCAATTCGGGGTTGGCGATGACATCTTTCAACACCATCTAGCACCTGTTCATACTGCACAGCCTGTGGCGGAGTGGTTACTCGACAATAACATCCCTGTAACGAACTGACTTGCACAGTCCTGACTTGAATCCTATCGAATGCCTTTGGGATGTTTTGTGCCAGGTCTCACCGACCTACATCGATACCTCTCCTCAGTGCAGAACTGCATGAAAGGTTCCTCGCTTTGTGCCAGGCCTCACCGACCTACATCGATACCTCTCCTCAGGAAAGGACTCCATGATGGACTATCATTACCCAAGAATCCTTCCAGCACCTGATTGAAAGTACGCCTGCGAGAGTGGAAGCTGTCATTAAGGCTACGGGTGGGCGAACACCCTATTGAATTTCAGCATCACCGATGGAGGGCGCCACGAATTGGTAAGTCATTTTCAACCACATGTCCGGATACTTTTCATTACATAGTGTATGTGTTCCCAATTAACATGACCATTTAATTTTCTTTTGGGTAATTTTAATATTGCAATTGTTGTGATTTATAAAAACAACAATACGTTTTCACATATTTTTTTTATTTTCCGTTCGCCTAAACGTTTAATTGACATGAAACTTTGGGAATTTCACAATCCTCGTGCATCGGGTGTTCTCTTGAGCAGTTTTTCTGTATGTAATGGTAATCTTTTATTCACAGTATTCCTTCCTAGGCTCCATCGTACTCTTTGGCTTTTCGGTGCTTATGACCCATTTTAGAGTCGTTCTATGCTCGGGTATTACTGTCGAATACCTATTTCTGCGATCGCGTCCCATAAGCCCGCCCTTCGCGCACAGTTCTGGCTTTGCAGTCTCACGCTGGAAGGCTTAGTCAGTCTGCGCAGGACCTCTTGTTTTTTACGCGTCGTCCCGTCTGGGTCCTGTCGTCCTATTTGCCGCATGTTCGCCCCCTCACGTGTTCCGAGCCCTGTACCGTGTATATTCTTCATCATACTTGTGTTGATTACGGACCAAGGAAATCTTTCCCCGACCCTGGGAAGGTTTACTGGAGGCCGCGGGTACACGCTTGGTTTTAGGATAATCTATGCATTGAGTGCCTCTCGATGAGGCCTCGCCGGTGGAGACTCCGACTCCCTCGGCTGTTCTTGCGCGGCCTCCCCTCGCGCTCGCCGCTCGCTGGGTGCCACCGCCTGGGTCCTTTCGTCCGGTGTCGCGCCAGCTAACCAGCACTCGCGCCTCTGTAAACAGCGCCAGTCCCTCCCTGCCTCTCTCGCTTCTCGCCCCCAGAGGTCTTTTTCTGTAAGTGGTTGGAGTGTCTTGGAAATTGTGTTTACAATTGTGGCTCCGGCACGGGGCCCGTTCAACACCGCCTTCGCTGTCTGCGCGCGCCGGCTCCTTTGGGCCTGAGGCCTATAACGGCCGTCTTGACTCTCGGTCCCGCACTCGCCCCTGGTCGCCTCGGGGGACCCAGTGGCGTACCCCTCTCCCGGGAAGCTTGCGGCCCGGGCTGTCACCTCGCGTCCTCGCTGCCTTGCCAACCTGTTTCTGCCCCGCGTCCCCTGCCCCGCGTACTCACTGCCCGGGTGCCGCGGGTGAGTTGCCCCGCACGGTGCGCCTCAGCCCGTTACGGCGCGGCCACTGCCACCCTCGCATATTTTGTCCTGGATCCGTGAGCATTTTCGTGGCCAAGCGGGGCCTGCCAACACAGACGCATGGACGCCGGTCATGCTATGAAGCGCTGCGGGTGGGTTCCTCGCGGGGCAGTGGAGGCTTACGAGCTCGATCGCCCAGTTTTCGGGTGGCCCGATCGATTTCGCACCGGGTATCGTCCTACGCCCCTTCGAAGGAGGGGTCTAGAAGACGTTCCGCCCGCCTGCTTCCCTCGCCTCCCTCGCCTGCCGTCCCCTGCTTCCCACCCGCGCCCCTCCGCCGCTCGCCCTCCCAGGCCGTAGGGGCTTTTTTTTGTGAGGTTGTTAGGGTTGCTATGGGCGTATCGGTTCGTTCTCTCCACTGGCCTCCCACATGTAATTCTATTTTAATTCTAACCCTTCCGGGCTGGCGTGTACCGCCTCCCCGCCCGGCCGTCCCGGGAGCGGCTGCGCCGGGCGTCCCGGCGGGATTCTCCTTACTATTGGGCCTCGCTCCCCTCTCGTCCTTCCCGCGGTGGGCTCCTTGCTGCATCTTCTGCCGCGGTGGCATGCGTGCTGGTGCGGTGGTCCCGTATGTTTCCGGCGGTCTTGCGCTTTAATGTACCCCGTTGTGTGGGTCTGTTTCCGCGACTCGGGACACTCCTTTCGCGCTCGCTGGCTTCGGTTTAGACGGCATTGACAGCGCTTTGCCGCAGCGCTGTTGAGAGGCGCCGGCTGACGGTGGCCGGCGGGTCTGTTTTCCTTGGGTAGCTCGGTATGCCGTCTCGTGGGACCTTTTTGGCGGTCGTGGGTTTCTAGCTTGACTTCTTGAGACCTAGCCCCTGTGTCGGCGGCCTCACCATCGCGGGCCACTGGTGGTGGTCCTTTCGGGCGAACGCGGCCGGCAGTATTCTTCGCCCGGGAGCCGCGGTGGTTCGTGGCCCGGGCGCAGACCCCCGCCTCCGTTGGTAGGATATTCGGTGCAGCTACCGCCTTCGCCATGGGTTCCCGGTTTGAGTTCCGAGGCCTGCAAGGGCGTTTACTTACGCCGGTGATATGGACGATTCTCACCCCGGCGGTTCCGCCGTTGTTGGCCCGGAAGGCCCGCACCCCTTTTCTTGGTGCCCTTCCATGCCTCTTAGGCTTTCTCGGACGCTGGTTCCCTAAGATCTACCACTTATACTAGATCCTGCCCCGATTACCCTCTTACGAGGCCTGATTATCACCTGTGCGCTGGTTAGTCTTGCTGTGGTCCCACGCGGCCTCGTTTTAGCTTTCCCCGTCTTCAGCGAGCGCTTTTCTCTTTTGAACGTTCCTCTTTTTGCCCAGTCACCTTCGGGTGTACTTTCTTCTTCCCAGCTTCTTTACCGGGCCTTCTCCCTTTCCCGTGTTCTTGTGTCCTGCCCCCACGATGTTCTTTGGACCTATACACTCCTCCGGCAGTCCAGGATCCTCGACTTGACCCACGTCCTCCCGGGCACGTTCCTTCGATCTTGCGCCCCCAAGGGAGGTGGCTTTCGCGGCACGCCCTTTTCTCTGGCCTTATGCTACCCTCCAGGGGTGGTGTCGGTGCTTGGCCCCGAATGACGACATCTGCCATCCCATGAGTGTCCGCGGCTGGCGTTCGTTGGTTCCCCTTTCCCCCATGTCGGTGATGCCTGTACACGCCGCGGCCGGCCTTCTCCCCCCGTTGGCCCTTGTGTGTCCCCGCGCGTGCAGGTTCGGGGCTTGTCTGCATCGTCATACCGTGTCGCGTGTTGCCCTCCTAGCGCCCGTTACTCTTTCTTGTCGTTTTATGCCCTGCCCGGCCCTTTCCCGCCATACCTCTGCTTTCCCCTCGCCTGTGTTCGCTTCCTTCTCCTTTTCCACCTTTTACTTTCATTTGGATATGATCGATTGGGGGTTGGCTACATCCGGTTTTGTCCTGGTTTCCCCGCTGCCCCCTGTTGTCGTGGCCGGGGTTTTATCCCATCCCTTGGTGTTGCGTTGCTCCCCGTCCTCCTTACCTTCTGTCCCACTGGTCTTGGGCGCTGCGGTTTCTTGGCTAGTAGGCGGTGATGCTTCCGCTTCTGGATAGGGCGGCTGGCCTGCGCGGGCGGTCCTTCGGTTGGACCCTTGTTCCATCTTCTCTTTTGCGGAACGCGGATCCGAGCATATTTTCGTGGAACACCCACTGCTGGGTATTGTCTTCCTTCCCTCCTAGTGTCCCAGCCTTTTACTGACCCTTTCCCCTGCTAGCATTTGACTTTTCACTCCTTTTTCGCTTGGCCTTTCCTTCTCCTACTTCCGTCTTTTCGCTCCGTGTTCCCCACAGTCTTGTCCCCCGGACGGGCGGTTTTGGGTCTTCCGCTGTTATCTCCTTCGTCCGGCGTCCGTCTGGGTTTTGGGCCCATGCCTCGATTTTTGTAGCGGTTATAAGCGTGTGCATTTAATAGTGGCTCCTCTCCCCTATCATCGCGCCGACTGAGCCCTGCGCTTTCCTTGTGATCCACATACCCTTCGTCGCGGAATATTACGAATGCCACATGATAACATTTTCCACGTTTGCTGCTTCTGCGGCCGCTGCGTCGCTGATTCGCATCCCTGCCCGCCGTTGAGTTGCCCTCCCAGCCGCTAGACTCTTTAGTCGTATTTAATTATGATAATATTCGCTTGGGTCTGCCTGGGGCCCCCGCGTTGCCGTCCCTTGCTGCCTACCACGTGCGGAGACCTCGCCTTCCCGCCGAGTTGGGCAGACGGACGTTGTTCTGGGCGCTTTACTGGGCGCCCCGGGCGCATGCCGCGCCGTACCCCCGCACTCCCTTTTCGCGCTTTGCAAGGCTCGCCAGGGCGTCGCCGTTGTACTCTCTGCATCGGGCTATTGACTCTAGCTTACGCGCCCAACGTTCTCCGCCCTTTGCGGTGGTCGGGCCCTTTTTCCCTTTTCTGTCTGGGGCCCTGCCCGGGTCTGTCCTCGTGGCCGGCGCGGGGCAGACCTCGTGTCGGTGTTCCGTATGCGTCTGTTTTCGTTATTTTTCTCTCCTCACGCTTTCCAGCAACGCCCCCTCGCGTCTTTTTTCTCGTTGTGTCCCATCCCCTCATTGATCGCCACTCAATTTTTCCTGGCCGACTTGCCTATCCTTCTCTTCTTTTTTCCCGTGGGTTTGTCTCGGGTCTGTTCACCATTTTGGCGTTCACTCCATCCGGCCGGCCGTCGCGCGCGATTGTTTCTTACACATCCTTCTATGTCTATTCTTCGTGCGGCTCGCCTTCTGTGTCTTGGTTCCCGCCTTCGCTTCCCCTCCTGCTTGGTTCCGGTACTCTCGCCTCCAGCGCTTGTTCCGTGCGTTTTCCTTATCTTACTATCCAGCTGCCGTGTACACTGTCTTGTCTCTTCCCGTTCTCTTTTGTCACTTCTTTCTTGCTGGTTCGGCTTCTTTTTCCTCTCTCACTTTCTCAATTTTTTGTCGTCCCTGTGCCGTGTTTTGGTGGTAGCCCTTCCTTCCCCGGCTCCGGTAGTCACCGGGTAATGGCCGTGCCTCCCCCCCTCTCTTTCGCGGCCCCTTTCCCTGGTGTTTTCGTGGCCATTCATGTGCGCGCACTGTCTTCCCGTCCTTGCATAGCCACTCCCTTGCTGTGTTGCTTCCACCCGGCCGTTCCCGGCCGCTCGGTCTTCAGCCTTTCATGTTTGTCTCCTGTTTCCTCCTTCCTTCCCCTCTCGGTTCTTTCCTTTCTCCTGGGTCTTTCCGTTTCTCCCCGTGCTCCTCCCGCTTCCTTTTTCCTCGCTTTTGCCCCCCTATCGCCCTTTTTTTGCCCCCCCGGCTTCGCTTTCGCCTCCCTTTCCTGTTGTGTCTTCCCCCCCTCCCTCTCTCGTCCTGTCCGTGTCCCCTCTTTTTCCCCCCATCCGACCCCTTGGCCTTTTTCCGGCCCAGTTGTGCCCCCCCCCCTCCGTCCGCAGCTTTTTTCCCCCCCTGCTTCCCTCTCCTTTCTCTGCCGTTCGCTTTCGCCTACCCGCCCGTTGCCCCCTCTGCCTTCGCTTGCTCTTCCTCCCCTTTTCTCGCGGGTCGTTTGCCCCTGTCCCCCTTCCCCGTTCTCGATCCGTCTTTCCTTCCCGCCGCCCTTGCCCGCTCCTCTTTGCTTTCTCCCTCTGTTTCCTTCCCTCTTTATTGTCTTTCCCTCCTTCGGCTCGTTTACCTACTTTTTTCCCCCTCTTCGTTCCCCCTCCTGTGTTCTATTTTGCATTGGTTCTATATGTTGGGCCATTTTGTTTTTTCGCCCTGCGTTTGCCACTCCCATATCCCCCTTCCCCCTTTTCGCTGTTTGGTCTGAGGTTTGTTGCGCGGCCCTTTTCCTTTTTCCACATCCCTGTTGCAGCACCAAAGCGCTCGTAGCAGCTCTTTACTTCTCGCCCGCCGCCGGGTGGCCCACTGTTCCGCACCCATTTCGCGTACGACTCTGGGATCATTTTTAAAATGTGTTCGGTCGTCGGCTTCCGATTTTTCGACCATGCATTGCGTTGCTTGTTTCTCCACTCGGTGGTGCAGTCTGATCGCCGTAACGCCATGTGGCTCGTGCTCGTCTCATGCTTATCCTCTCGCGCCTCAGGGGCCTTTTGCGGTTTCTGGCCGGACCGCCTAATCACCACTGGCCGGGCGGCGCACCTTAATTCCTCTGGTCTCTTCCTCAAGATCCCTGTGCTTCGTGTGGGGTTTAGAGGTGTTGGTAGCGATCCGCTCCTCTCCCGTTTGCTTTTTTGCCGCTTCGCCCGGGCGGGTTCGCCCGGGGGCTTCCCCGCTTTCCGCGTTCCGGTCGGTCGGTCCCCTTGCCTGGTGGCGTGCCCCCCTTGTAGTCCTCCTCCTGCGTGCGCCCTGGCGTTCATTCTTTCCGCGCCTGGTTCCGGCCCCCTCGGTTTTGCCTCTCCGTTTCCCGTACCCCCGTCCCCCGGACTTTCTCTGTCGCCTCGGCTGTCGGGTACCTTCCCCTCCGCTTCTCCTCACTGCCTCCTGCCCTTTCGGCATCGCCCTTCTTCTCCTCCAAGACCCGCCACCCTGGCCTCCCCTTTCCTCCGGCCCTCGGCCCCTCGCCGCTGCCCCTCCCTCTCCTCGTGTTTGCCCCGCATCCGTCTTCCTCTATCTCTCTCTTCTCTCTCTCTCTCTCTCTCCTCTATCTCTGCTGTTGGCCTCTTTCTTTTCGCCTCTTGGCCCTTTCCTCTCCCCGCCTTTCCTTCTTTCTCCTTCTGCCCTCTTTCCGCCTTTTCCCGCTTTTCTCCTCCTGCCCCTTTCGGGTGGCCCTCCGGCTTCCCTTTCGTGTCCCGGCTGCCTCTCTGCCCCTTTCCCGCTCCGCCCCTTTCTCCGGCCCCCCCCGCCCGCCCTGGGTCGCGCTCTCCGTCCCTGCCCTCCCCCTTCCCCTTCTTTTCCCCTCCCTTGCCCGCTCCCCCCGTGCGCGCTTTTGTGGCCGTCTCCCCTCTTCTCTCTTTCCCCGCTGGCTCCGCCCGTTCCGGTGCCCCTCTCCTCGTCTTCCGCCCTGGCCTTTCCCTCGTCCTCCCCCCTGTGCGGCGTCCCTGGCCTCCTTCCGGCTGGCGTCCCCCTCTTCCCTCTTTCCCTCCTTCCGCTGTCCCCTTCCCATTCTCTCCTATTGCGTTGCTATTTCCACGCGCGCGTTCGCCCTTTTGGATCCTACGCCTTTTCCGTCGTTTTCGTCGTCCGTTCCGTCTGCCCTGCTTTTTATTTCGCCACTTCTGCCTCCCGTGCTTTCCTTCTGCGCTTCCCCTCCCTTTGCCTCTGCCCCGGCTTACCCTCGTACGTTCTTGCGCCCCCTCGCGTTCCCGTTTTCTCCTTGCGGCCGTCGACCGTGCTCTCATGTGTTTGATGCATTGTCTACGCGTTGGCCGTTCTGTAGTTGCCAATGATTTGATTGGGAGCAGGCCAGATGAATAAAAACTATTATGTCAGTGCTTGGAAGAGGAAGAAGATTATATAGATATTTCGAGAGTCGAGAATAACAAATGATGGAGACGAATTTCTAAAAAATAATTGTTGGACAGTAATCTAACAATAGGCGAATACCGGAGACAATGAAATCCCTACAACACAAGTAGATACTTTGTAGACCAATATAGATAGTAATTGGAATAAATGTCGCTAAACCCTCTTTTCCACGCCAATAACATTTCTTCCTGTCGCTTCCTACCGCCATCAAAAGGACATTTAGCTTATAAATCGAAAAAAATGCAAACGCACCATAGTACGTGACAAACAAGACGAATATAGAGAGACCTCGCCAAGCTTTCCCTTAGAAGAAATTAAATATCATGAAGAGCCAAAAGCTTACCAAAGAGATTGTACGAGCACCCAATTACCTTTTCAACCAAACTGCTAGACAACATGAACATGTTATAGACGAAACGAGAGAACTATTTTTAGATTTGGGGCCATACCATGTTCTAAATGAAATTTTCTCAATGTCCAAAAATGTACGACAGAAATGTATTTAATTAGACACATTTACCTTAATTGTTTCTATTCAACGGAACAGATTGTAAATATGGATAAGTAATTTAAAAAAACTTATAAATCGAAATTCGATTTCGCATATGCCCTGGCCCAATAGCGGTGCTGTCAGCGGGATTGGATTGATTCTCCATGTAAGACGCTTGAACTTCGACGTCTAACCTTCCCCGCTGGTGTCCTGCGCCAGTTCCGACAAATATTACTGTTGCATGTTAGCTAAACCAATGTTGCGGCTATTGTCATCCAAGGTCGGCAACATCGCACGATATTGAAAAATGTATCTTTTTGCTTGCTCCAAGGAAACCTCAGCACGGAGAACGATACATGGGAGTATGTTCGAATAATATTAACATTGTTTAGGAAGCATGATTGGATGGATACAGCATTGAGTTCATGGACACGTTTAAAAAGATTAACATAAATGTTTGTGGATTAACTGTGTGTAGCGCACATCAGATACCTTATGATGACGGGGTCGAAGAACTGTCGCGGGTAATTTCAGACTTTATTATATTGGGGTGGTGCAGAATCTTGTTTTCGATTTTTAAAAATGCAAGGCTGAGGAATCTGTGGGATTGGGGATAAAAAGTGAGAGGATAGGAGGGAAAAATTGAGGGAGACGCGGAATTCGTTATGTACTGGGAAATTAGGTTCAATCACCCCTAAGAGTTCATAACAAGGCGATTGATAAAGGGCAGACAGTTAGTTGTAGGACTTCACGGCTATGATGCGACAATGAGAAATGTCGCAGAGGGTGGATAGGAAGAGTCTTTTACTCCCTGCCTCGTTGTCTGGCCACGCAGCTTTTCTCCTCCACCCTGTCTCGCAAACGCCCCCCCCCCACCGTCACGCCCCGCCACCCCCGTCACGCCCCGTCACGCGTCACGCCCCGCCACAATGCCCCAACGACACGAACAGCACGCTCCACCTATGCCCCACCATTACTCGCCCCGCCCGCCAACCTCCGCGCCACGCCACACCCAACCTCACCCAGCCATGCTTCGCCACGCCCCGACTCGGACGCCGCCACGCCATTCTCTCCATGCCCCGGCCGCCATCGCCACTCCCCTCGCCGTCCCGCCCTCCCCGCCCACCCTACCCCCCTCCCACCCGCCTTGTCCCGCAATGCCCACCGTAACGTACGCTCACCCATCCGCGCCCCCTCTTCGCCACGCTCATCCCCCCCCGCTCGTCCGCCCGCCTTTCCTAGAAGTCGCGGCGCCAACAGACGCCCACTCCACGCCACCGGCCTGGAGCCGTGGCCTCTTCGACCGCATGCCGCCATTCAGCTTGTATCGATAATCGACTCGCAGCGAAACCGGCGGGGGGGGGGGCGCCCGGCTGTTATCTTCTGGGCGCTTGGTTGCGCCGCCGCTCACTGGGCCGAAACGACACCGCCAGCGCAAGGTGTGGGCGGGGCTCAAGTGGGTGGCTGGGCGGGACATGCTACTGGGAGCGGCGGTGAATTTCCACATTGTAAATACACTGGGGCCTTTTTTAAACATATAAAAAATATTTTGGAATTTT
>BOPP01000015.1:869468-893996 GCA_017312745.1 Gryllus bimaculatus | reverse complement strand
GGCAGGGGAGGGGGGCGCGTAAGGCGAGGCGGGGGGGGGAGTGAGGTTGAAGACGGGGCGAGGTGGCGTTGGATTGGGTCGGGGCGGGCCGAGGGAGGCGGGCGGGGCGGTGTAGAGGCTTACGTCCCTGCGAACCGTTGGCGAGCGGGCGGGGAGAGAAGAGGCAGGAAGGTCAGCGAGGAGCGGTTTCGAGGCGGAATTGTGGAAGCGGCCCGGCGGCTGCGGGGTGGCGTAAGCAGAGGGGCAGGGAGGCGGCGCGGGCGAGGCGGAGGCTGAGCGGCCGTGCGTCAGGGGCGTAGTGGAATCGAGGGCGAGGCGAGGTGGGGTCGGCCGCATGACAAGGAGGAGAGCTTGCAGTGCGGAGGCGGATCGAGCGGAGTGTGGTAGTGGTCGGCAGGGGTAAACGGCGAGGAGGGTGTGTAAAGGCGGGACTTGGAGATTTACGAGGAAAAGTGGGGCGAATCGGGACGAACGGTTGCGAAGGGTGCTCGACGGCAGAGGAGAGCGGGCGGGTCGAGGAGAGGAGGGCCGGGGCTGAGAGAGGGGTAGGAGGGGAAGGCACGCGAGGCCGTGTTCTGGGACGGGGAGAGGGAGGGGGCGCGGCGGGTTGGATAGCCCGAAAGGAAATTGTGTCAGCGCTGCTGTGTTTCACGTTTAACTCTCGCACAGTTAATTACGCAGGAAGATGTATAATGCCACGAAAGGGGTGCACCGGGCGGCGGCGCGCCGGAGGGACCTAAATGGCTGGCTGGCGACCGCTTCGGTGCGCCTCGGGCCGCACGCGCAGCGTTTCAAGTTGCCAAGGATGCTACAAAAGGTAAACATTTAAAAATGTGGAGATGTTCTAACAAATCATGTAAAGTGGTAACTCGCTCATTAAACAAAACCTTCGTGGTAATTGTACAGTGTAGTTAGTACCATTATAGGTCCGAGAAATGTCTATAACATAAATGATGAAAGTTAATTTGGACATTCTGGACTTCTATCTGTATTCAAAATGACGTTACAATGTGTGACAATAGATTACCGAAAATGAAATACTTAGAAGACAGCGTAAAAAGTGCCAAAATAGGATTGCTCCTGGTGTGAATGTGATATCTTTTCCAAACTATTTTAATTTTGAGCACTTTTTAAGAAAATAGATCCAAAGAAGGGAATATGAGCTTGTATGGTGTGTGTGTGTGTGTGTGTCCGAAAATCGATGTCTATTGACGAAGACATAAACTTAACATCACTTTCTATTAGAAATACACATTATAACAATTTTTTAAACAAAAAAAGGACTTTGGAACCTTCGAACGCACGTAATTGTTTCTACCTGCCAGTCACCGTGTTAAAAAGCTTTTCAAGAATGAAAAATTGCCTTAATGCGAAATTAACGTCAACACTTTCTCCATTTTGTGCAGATGCATTTTCAGCTACACAGCATGGTGTATATTGGGAAGAGGTAGAGAGAAGTGACATCCTAAATTAGTGTACCTTATCCATGGCGTGAATATTGAGAAAGGTTCTTGCTAAGCAAGCAAGCGCTCTCGCTTAAACAAATACGCCCTGCCCCCTCAGCTAATATAGTATCGACTCGAAATTTACACCAAAAAGAAAATAACTTAAGCGCCTGAAGGCGAAAAAATGTAGTAATTTTAAAAGGTTGCATTTGCGTGAACAAATATTCCAGAATTGCTTCCTCACTATTCGTTCTCCGTATTTGCATAACTGAAAAGCTACAAATGCTATTCAAATGTCATCAATGACTTATATCGACTTACGTATACTTGCGATGTAGTATTTTTGTACTGGGTTTACCAATGTTAGGAAAATTCGTACATATTGCAAGTGGAGGATACAATGATAACCACGTATTTCGTGATTTAACTAAACATTAAGGTGTTGGGGACGTTAAACTTGACTTGTGAGGGTACATCTTCGCAAAAACGAGGTAAATGTAATTCAGAGGAAAATGATGTAAATTTTCGAGAATGTGTAATAAGATAATGTGGACATCAACGTAAAGACGAGCAAGTGGCGGCGTTTTCGGGCGGATACCTAGTAGGGATACAATTTTCAGTTAGCCTTCCCATTTGGCTGCACTTTATGACTGCAAGTAAACTACTATCGTGGAAGTTATTTGAAAAGTGAAAACAATCTGGAAGATGGATGCACTTGGTTAAAATGGTAAGCGAACGAGTCAGTAGGAGGTAATGGTTACTGACAACGGAAGAAAAGAAATAGCGTAGAACTACATTTGAGAAGATGAAGGTAAAATAGCGTGCTGATACAGCAAAAATACTAGTTTCACATTCAGAAAACTCTCGACTGAATTTGTCTCTGGGTAGTAAGAAATCTATTCGTGCAGGCATCGCCATCTTTTGTTAGGTGTTCAAAGAGAGCTGTCTATTTAAATAGTGTTAACACAACGTTTTATTCTATTGATTTTTGAAAAGTTTTGAACAGTCTTGTAGGATTATTTTACCGTTGTGAGCCAACCAGCCAGAGGAAAGACTACGTCGTGAAGCTCACAACGGAGGGGAAACTTTCAAGGTCGTATGGCAGTGGTGACGAATACAGCTCAGTTTTAGAATTGCGCAGAAAGAAATATTAAATAACGTTTTATTTTAGACAGCTCCAGGAAAATAAATTATTAATTTGAATAGCATAAATCACTTGAACATTTAATTCATATTGATCCGAAAGACAAGCATCAAGTGTACTGTTAAATTAGTCTTTTACATGCAGTAAGTGGCAGCACGGTTGTCAAAAATTAAGCAACTACACAGAGTTGTGAAAAGATAGTGAAATTGTTACATAAGTAAATGACATCTGGAATGTGCAATTTAATTCCATGAGCAAACATTTTAAATGTGAATCCTCATTTTCATTTAAAACACTTCATTTTTGCAATTTTTTGGGTTTTACAATCATAAAAAAGAATAGAGAAACTTTCATAAAGAGAAATTACTCTAAGAAGACACCTATTTGACATGTTGTAAAACAAATCTGTCATGCGCGTTGGTGGCTTTGCAGACGTTGTTTCGAATCAAGTGAACCATCTGTAAACGAATATTTCATAAAATGAGCACAAAGACAGAATATACTGTTATGTTGCCAGCAGTAGCCAAACAGTCAAACCGGCTCTTTCGTAAAGCAATGTCTCTTTGATAAGAAATAGAAGTGCTACAGATTTTTATTTTTTAGTAATTTTTATTGATGAAACCATTAAATCTTAGTGTTTCTTTGGCATACAATTTTGTCAGTTTGTTACATTTGCCCGTGTAAAGGACACACATTGCTTTTAGTTTTAGGTGCAATTTTATTTATTTTTCAGAAAATGAGATATTATTTTATATGTTATTTCTGGTGTCCAGTGAATTGTTTTAAAAATAACTTACATTTGTATTTACTTATTCAACAAATTCAACGGTTCAATTCTGAGTTATATCATCAATGGGAGTCCTCAAGAACTCCACATCTCAGAACATACAAAACACATGTCACGTATTTAATACTATATTATATAGTTGACAGAGGAATCCTATTTTGTTTTTATATTATGGTTTATATATTATTTGTAACATACCAGAAACCCCCAAGGCATTTAATGAAGGTAAATATACATCGAACGTATGATAATTTTAGAATTGCATGCATACAAAACATTCTAGAGCAAAAAATTCACGTTGCCATGACAACTAGCCAACAAGCTCTATGTTCGGTGCTTGAGGGCTGAGCGCGATATTCTTATGCGAAGCATGGCCTCGGGACATCATTTTGAATAAATGACAAGCCTGCGTTCAAAATCGCGTCTCTCTCTCTCTCTCTCTCTCTCTCTATCTCTCTCTCTCTCTATCTCTCTCTCTTTCTTTCCCTCTCTCTTTCGCTCTCTCTTTCTTTCTCTCTTTATTTCTCTCTCTTTCTTTCTCTCTCTCTTTCTTTCTCTCTTTCTTTCTCTCTCTTTCTCTTTCTTTCTCTCTTTCTCTTTCTTTCTCTCTCTTTCTTTCTCTCCCTTTCTCTCTCTTCCTCTCTCTTTCTCTCTCTTTCTCTCTCTTTCTCTCTTGTTCTCTCTCTTTCTATCTCTTTCTATCTCCTTCTATCTCCTTCTATCTCCTTCTATCTCCTTCTATCTCCTTCTATCTCTTTCTCTCTCTTTCTATCTCTGTCCTTGCTGCAACCAATTTGGCCAGTACTAATTTTGCAAACTGAAGCTGCGTAACCTTTTGATGTTGGCAAACGGGAAATTTACTTTAATTGAGCGATTTATTTTGTGTAGTATATAATTTGTAATTCGAGGTTATGATTTTTATCTTCTGTTGTAATTTGTGATTTTGGAGATTCATGTTAAAAAGACTTCGTACATGGGGAATTAGTGTAGAATAGATTAGTAACCAGACATAAATTGTTTTAAGTTAAGTAAAATGACAGGCAGTCGCGTATAGACGCTTCATCCGAGGTGCAGGAAGACATAGTCGCGTTCGCGGACTGTATTAATTGAATAGATCGGATTATAGAATATTATTATCGAATAGAATTTTCGGGGAATATTTCAAAACTTCTCCCGCTGCCAGAGTTTACGATGATAGGAGGAGTACCGCGAGAACATCCCACGGACGGCATCCGGATGGAAGACATTTTGAAGACCAGAGTAGAAGACATTTCCGTAAACTTTAAGATGCAAACAAAATACTGTACGGAGTTTGGGAATAAACAAAGTAAAGATAATACAAGTCATTAATGAGATTAAAAGCAAAAGATGTAGATCTGTAGAATAAATATTAAATTTTTAATGTGAAACAAAGTAAAAGGGTTGATAATTTGTAGAAGTTGCCAATAGATTTTTAACAACTGGATAATAGGGCGGAACTTCTAGGAACTGAGGCTCTGAACAGAGTCGCGCGTCAACTTGTGATACGAAAATAAGAAGGTAAAGTATTATATGTCGAACCCAGTTTTGTGAAATTAATGAAAATTGTTTATGAAGTTCGAAATAGCAAAATTAACCAATATTATAATAAATGTAACATTAACCGGGCGAATTACTAGAAAAACAACTTTCACATATTATTAATCTTGTTATTACTATTATTGTATTTGTTATTATTTTTATTATCATTATTATTCGTAATAATAAATTATCGGGTAGTTCGGGAACTGACTCCGAGTTTCTGAGTTACTCTTAAGAACATCACATCTCATTGCGTGTGGGTGTTCAGCACCTCACACCTCTCCGATACAAAGAGTGAACGTTTAGAATTCAGCTATCTATGCAGATTAATAGAGAGACCAATAGCTAGAAATGTCCTGTCAATGATTGACAAAATTCAGAACTGTTAGTTCTTTATTTAATTTTACAATTCGGAAGCGAAGAAGTAAAAATAACTTCACACAATTTAAAGCTAATGATTCTACCATCGTATACACCAGGGGCGTTACTCAGAAATATTGGAAGAAAATGTTACTTCTAAGAAAAAGGAACTTCAGATAAAAAGCAATTCATTCAACACAGTTATCTAACAGAAACAAATAATATAATGAAAACAAATGAATACCCTATCTGCCATTTGCAGTTCTATAAATTAAACCTAAGTTATAAGAATGTTTACGAAATCAATTTTTATTATAATTATTTATTTAAATAATTTTTTAAAATGTCGGTCATGTTGAACATTTCCAAAATACGCTTTTTTTGCTTCTTTTACTTCCACATTAAGGAAAGTTAGTATTGGCACTATACCTTTATCAACATACCAATATAGATAGAAGAATGTAAAACAAAAATGGTTGGTTTTCATTCACTCTTTTAATAGACGTACATTTATTACGGCCATATTTTTTACGGCCATATTTTTGGAAACGTGAATTTCAGCAATCTTTGCAATCATTCCGTGTATTCTCACGCAGTGAGAAGCATTGTGAACCATTTCCATTATTACTCCTGGGAGCAGATCACCCACTGCGCGGCGCCGCCAGACAGTGCGCCTTCGATTTCCGGCGTGCTGTTGTGGGGAGGGGGGGTTCCCTTGGTTCTCCGCTCGCCGCCCGCACTGCGTCACCCCTTCACTCCCTGCATGCCCTTACCGTCCCTCGCGGCACCCCGCAGTGGCCGTCCACTCTCCCCCTACCCAACCTCTGGCACTAGACCTCGTGGCCCTTGCTCTGGTCTTTGCCCTTGCCCGCAACTCTACCTTCAAATTTCAGAACATATGTAAATTTATTGGTCATTTGTGATCAGTTTCAATCTTGGACGCCTTGGCGTTATAAAAAAATGTAAATTGAAAAAATCTCTACCATCGCTTTCACCCTAGCTCTCGTTCTCGCTATCGCCCTCGCTATCGCCCTCGCTCTCGCCCTCGCCCTCGCCCTCGCCCTTGTCCTCACCCTTTCTCTTGTCCTTGCCCTCTTTTTTCCCCTTGTCCTCTCCATTCATCCTCGCCCCTGCCTGCCCTTGCCGTAGCTTACCTATTCCCTGATCCTTGCCTTTACCCTTCGCCTTCGCCCTCGCCCTCGCCTTCGCGCCTCGCCTTCCCCCTCGCCTTGCCTCGCCTTTCGCCCCTCGGGCCTTGCCTCGCCCTTCGCCGCCTTCGCCCCATCGACCTTCGCCCTCGCCCTCGCCTTCGCCCGCCTTCGCCCTCGCTTTCGCCCTCGTCCTGTCGCCCTCAGCTTTCGCCCTCGCTTCTCGCCCTCGCTTCGCCCTCGCCCTTTTCCCCGCCCTTCCTCCCCATCGCCCTTTTCCTCCTCGCCCCTTGACCCCGCCCTTCCGCTTTACCCTCGCCCTTGCCTCACCCTACCCTTGCCCTTCCTTGCCCACGCCCTCGCCCTCGCCCCTTTGGCCCTCGCCTTGCCCTCGCCTCGCCATTATCGCCCTGGCCCTTTGCCTGCTACCCTCGCCCTTCCCCTTCGCCTCACCCTCGCCCTTGCCCTTGCCTTGCCCTCTCCATCATCTCGCCCTGCCTTGACCCTTGCCCTTACCTATTCCCTGATCCTTGCCTTTCACCCTCGCCTTCGCCGTTCGCCTGCCTGCGCCTTCGCCCTCGCCTCGCCTCGCCTTCGCCTCTTTCGTTCGCCCTCGCCTTCGCCCTCGCGCTATTCGCCCTCGCCTTCAGCACCCTCGCTTTTCGCCCTCGCTTTCGCCCTCGCATGTCGCCCTGCTGTGCCCTCGCCCTTTCCTCTCGCCCTTGCCCTCAGCCCTTGCCCTCGCCCTTGCCTTACCCCGTCGCCCTTGACCTTACCCTTGCCCTGGCCCACGCTGCCCTCGCCCTCGCCCTGCCCTGGGCGGCCGCCTCCAGCCGGCAGCTCTCTCCTCCTGGCCAGCCCGCAACGGGGGGACCTCTTTGCATTAGCCCCGTTCACATCTTGCAAGCCCGCAGGACTTCCTCTTACGGCCGCTCAGAGCAAAGCTGTCGAAAGCCGGCTCTCCGCGGATCAAAACTGTTGACAAAACGCAGACCATTTTCTTTCTAACGTCAACGTTCCGTCGGGATGCTCACGGTTCTCGATAGCCGTAACTTCCTCGTGTTATACCTACGAATTCTGCCCATATGGCTCTTCTTTTTGTACTCTCGTCACAGTTTCCCCTTTTACGTCCCCCCTCCCATGACATCTGCGCCGCAAGCCACAGCTGTCACGATCGCAGCCACTCGTCCTGCCACCCCCTCCGTCTCCTCGCCGCGCACGACCGACCGACCGACCCTCCCTCCGACCGCCCCTCGGGTGACCGACCGACCCTCCGACCGCTTGCCGCAGCCGCGAGCGTGGGCATCGACGCGGCCGGAGACGTTAATTACTGAGGGTGACGGAGGACTCGGACAGGGCCTTGCAACTCTCCGTCAAAACTGGAGACAAAGCTGGAGGGGGCTACGATAGAAGGCGCTAGTGTCGCCGGGTACAGCTGCAAGATATGCTCGCTCATAAAAATTAACTAATTCCTGAGAGATATGATAAGTGTTTTCTAAATCTTCAATTATTAATTGTCTATACATATTAGAAACCGCTGAAGAAAGCTTGAACTTAGGCGCCATCTTTTAAAAGAGTATGTCATTCACGCAGAACTCATGCAGCAGCCACGCACGCTTTTAAGTATTGTTGGTACAGTTCGTATTTTAGTTCCTGTCAGAAGGTGTTGCAGGAGAGCGCGCAACTGTAATTGTTTTCACCTGTTTTATGGCAGTTAAAAACCCTGGTCTCGGAGTCAGGCAGCTCCTAACTCAATAGGGAGTATTTAGGGTTTCATGGGAAAAGGTAAAAAAAAGAATTATTAGTCGAATTCGACGAAAAATTCAAAACAATGTTATATAAAATGGGTAATTTCCCTTTCTCATAACATAAAATTAATGTTTATACTAAAAGGCATTGTTATAAATCGAAAAGAAAAGAATGACATACCATTAAAATCCGACCCTAATTATTAGCGCCTTAAATGCAATACAGGTTATATTGCGAAACGTAGAAATGTCCCTTATCCTGTTGAAGATGAGACACGTCGTCGACCTACACGTTGTTTGAGTTTCCCCTTCCAGGTATCATCTCTAACGGGGCATCGCCCTAGTCCGGTACGCTTTCAGTTGCCGGCTTGTTCCCTGGTGTGGTTGGGTAGAGCAATCGTCTGCACTGGGACTCTAAATCACCGGTCGCAAGGATTTCTATATGAAGTTGTTCTTACAACTTGCAGCGACGGCGATGGTGTAATGGTTAGCGTATCCGACTGTTATATCTAAGTCAAACCCGATCATGGATTTTTAATGGTGAGAAATTCCTTCCCACGTCTTCCTTCGGAGGGGAAGTAAAGCCGGCTCCATATCCCATGTTAGTAGATTTACTGCATGTAAAAGATCAAGCCTAAATGAAGCATGTGAGCTAAATTCAAATCGCCTGTTTCGTCGCCCAAGAAATACCTCCTTTCTCTGAAAGGAGCGTACCAAAATTTGCGTTGTCGGACGGAAGAGCGGGCCTGATGGCGTGAGTTTCGCCTCGTTAAAAATAAGGCATCAATTTAGTCCTACTTGGGCACGGAAAGTAATACACTAACAAGGTACGTTAACGAGGTGTCAGGATGCAGTCAACTAACCTCTCTCGAAGAACGTAAGGCGTGAGGTCGTTTTACGATGATTTGGAAATAGACAGTTATAGCACTCGCACATCAATGTAATATACTATTAAACAACTCATTCTAAACTACAGAACAAGAAAATGAAACAACAAAAAAATAGTTAATGGCTTGTACTGTTACAATCTAAGAATGAAAAAAGTTCGGCATTTGCTTTCTACTTCAAAATTCAATCTGAAATTTACTTACTTAAAATAAATTGATGTTATCTTCTAATGGCTTTACAGATTGTTATATAAAATACTATTTGCATTAATTAATTCTACACACCATGAACATTTAAAGTATTAATTTCATTTCAATTAAAAAAAACTTAAACGTTATTAATATCATTTTCCCTACTAAATGAGTAACAAATCTGTAGGTAGCTGATCGGGCAGGCATAGAAACCTTCGCTTCTTTAGGCAGAGTGGCATTTAATCTTGGCTGTGAAAAGTTATAGTTTGGGTTGAGTCTTATCTCTCCTACCATTATTCACGAATATAATCCCTTCTGCGTCTCCACTTCGTCGACCTTTGCAAAAGGGAAAAGTTCAGTGCGTACAGTATGGTTGAAGGATGACGCAAGAAGTACGTTTTCCATTACCCCAATTACGTCGCGGCGTTCGGTTGCTGGACGAGAAAAAAAATGTCCGTGTGTCCTTCGAGAAAACTTCGATAATTCGCATTCAGGTTGAATTTAGGCACTGATGTAGGAACATTTTTCACCACTCAGAGGTTTACACCTGTTAGAAGATTTTAAATAAATAAGAAAACGTTAATAAGAAGAAAAATAAAAAGTGGGAAAGAATAGAACTGCAGCTTAATAGTACGTGTCATATAAATGATTAAATGCGTCGTGCAGGTTTTATATACTCCTGCATTTATATTAAAATGTCCGCAATTCTAACTGCAAGATCATAATCTTATTGAATTATATTCAATTAAGTTGTGAAATCTGTTACATTATTTAGAGCTCTAGCGGTGTGTAACCAAGATGTGCTTTTCGTTGTGGAGAATACCATATGTTGCATCGTAACGGTTCTTTCTCGTACTCGCACAGTAAAATCTTTGTTTGGTCATGGCCATAAAATAACTTTTTCTCTTGAGCTGTGGCGCATCCCCTCTCGTGACGACGACGTACTCTTCATGGCTGTTTGGAAGTTTATACAAGAGCAGCGTGAATCAGACCGAGCATGTTTACGACATTAATTTAGCTGTTGTGCTATTCCATGGTTCTGGGTTTAATCACTTTTCGAGATCGGGCAGGTTCCTATCTTATTATCGTGTAATTGTGTTGGATACTAAATCTTGGATCTGTAACTCAGAGGTTATTTATTATTATTATTATTATTATTATTATTATTATTATTTGTTTCTTTGCAGATGCTATTGTAAAGGCCCACCTTTTAACTACGGATAATAAATAAACACGTCGCAGGATATAATTACAGAATTTCTTCGTAAAATTATGTATTAGCAATAATGAATATTATATTTTATTTCCGATGTTAATGTTCTGTAATTCAAATTTTATATTACATTGATTTCAATTAACCTCATTGCATTTCACTTAATTTATACTGAAATATCATTTTATGAATATATTGGTTGAAATGCATATCGCACTTTTTCACTGCATTAACGAGTACAATTAACATTAATTTATCCCTTCCATGTTCTTCTAAAGCCGTGAATATCCTCTTTAGTGCAGCTGTACCAATTTGCCTTTACGAGAGGCTTGCTGCGTGTGTTATTAATAGCTATCCATAAATGCACATATGACACTGGAACAACAGGCAAGCAAATTGACGTTTTATATGACTATCTGAAGCATTTTCAGTCGATAATAATTTACTCAAATTGACCCTAAAGGAAATGAAAATACACGCGGTCCAGAAATCACACAGGAAAGAACATTTTGATTGTGAATATTGAGATCTAGTATTCCATTTGTGAAACGGTGCGTACATTTTGCAGCTATTCATCAACAAATCTTTCCTTGAACCTCTTCCGTACCCTTCAGTAATATTGCGTTTGCCTGTATTTTAAGCTGTCTTTTTTCAAATATAAGGTCGCATAAACATCTAGGTCATTAGCGACCACTTTTAATTTAACGTTAACAGTAACTGTGAAGATGACATGATATGCTGATAGGGGGTGAAAGGACGAACACAAATACAACCATGCCCGGTTGGGGTGGGGAGTCGAACCCGCGATCATATGGGTCCGAGATTGAATTGAATTAAATTTAATACCCTACTACCTTACTTTACGTGGCCCTCAGGCCCCCTCTTCACTCTAACCATGCAAATTTCTCTACCCACTAGCGGAGAAAAGAGGTATTTCTTGGGCGAGGAAACAGGCGAGTTGAATTTAGCTCAGAGGCGTCACTTAGGCTTGAGAATCTTTTACATGCAAATAAATCTACTAACATGGGTCAGCCGGCTTTACTGCCCCTCCGAAGGAAGGCGTACAAAGGCTTTTTCCCCTGAAAAATCCACGGCTTCGATCGGGTTTTAACCCGCCAAGTTGGGTATAACAGTCCGATACGCTAACCGTTACACCATCGCCTCCGCTGAGATCGCTATGGCACGACTTTCTTAACGATCTCGGCCACCCGAATCGGCAGCTAAGTGCCTCTAATAGTAAATGCCATTGAACTTGTGAATTGATATTGCGAAGATGGCGATGGGTGAAAGGTAGAAGAGTCTAGTCAGCCACTAGTGAATTCGCCGTGAAAGTTTTAATATGGGTAAAGTTTCAGATGTACCTCTGAAGTGAGTCAGAGTGGGTGTTGCTTTAGTCTAGCAAGAAAATCGAGATTGAAAGAAGTAGAATGGTTTTCTTCTATTAAGAGAGAAAAAAACGATTTTCGTACTAATTATTCATATGATAATTTATTCGATCTGGACTGTGGAGTCAACTCTAAAACTTTTTAATAAGTTTTCCAGACCTGAACTAGTATTTCATGGAGAGTTGTAAATATGGATATCAATAGGTTCCCTGGGAGTCATTTCACTGCACGTACTCGTTGAAGTTCATCTCACGTTTGCACTTTTCATACCACCCCTTTCGTTGGTCGCTGGCTTGTGGTCACGCACTTCCCACCTGCACCGCCGGATCACAGTTTGGCGGCGAAAGCCCCGAGGTTTTGCGCAATCAACGCACGTACTTCTCGTACCGGCTTGCAGGCGGCGGCGGCGGCGGTTGAGAAGGCCGTGGAAGGGCCAGCCAACACCCCGGCGCAGGATTGTTTCCCTCGGTGCCCGCCTGTAGCGCTGCCGTCGCCGTCTGACAGCTACCCCAGTTCCTCGACCCGTCGGCTACTTTGCGACACTTTGAAACAGGGAAAGTATGAAAGTTAACACCGTAGTTCATTTTCGAAGTAATGGGAAGTTCTTGATGATAATCACGAAGTTACAATTACATTTTAAAAAACTCAGTTTTGTCCTTGGTCATTTTTCTCTCATAAATGTTATCCCTGCAGCAACATTTTTGTATCATCAGAGTTCTGAGCATTTATTAGTTATTTATTTGTGCCCTGCACTTAAAGTGTATTGATTGCCACTAGTTTTACAATTATATTAATGGCATTCTGTAATTAGGAAAGTTTTGAAAGTTTTCTAAATTCTCTAGGATGTTAAATGTACGCATATATGAAAGCGTAATAGTATTTTCAGAGAATCATGACAATAAACGTGATTATCACACTCAATACTAATTCAAATGACGTGAATATTATTATGTTTAAATTTTTGAACCTAATGGAAGCACACGTTCCTTCCAGAACCTCGCAATTATTGAGTAACATTCCAAACTCCAACTCATAGGGAAACCTTAGTGCCACAAAGTAGTGATCTTTTTACTTTCTCACATAATCCTTACGTAGTACAGTGAAAGTATTGTAAGGCCGAAACAAAACGCACGGTTTTTCGAGAGAAAACCTCATTTTGTGTGGCTTTGATACCGAAAAAATGCACAATTTTTGTTTCAATAATTATACTAACAAACTTCCTATAATACGTAGTATAGTCATAATAACGTTTTGTGGATCTCTGAAGCCAAAATACTGATTTTTGCCCAAACTACCCCCTTCAAACAACGCTAGCGGCTAAATCGTTGGCAGAATATTCATCAAAATTGATATTTTCCGAACGATGTGGCTGGGAAAACGGTCCTATGAATTTCAAGTCGATGTTTTGATTTTAGAGGTTAGTTTACATGAAGTCTTGAAGACATTTTCAACATTTTCTAAAAAAAAGGCACTTTTTGTCAGATAGAAATAAGTACGCTTATAAAATGGCGTTTGTACGTTTTCCTTTAACCTTTGTGAATTTTATAAAATTTCGAAAGTTAAAAAATGTGCGACGCATTCCTACAACATATTAATGATAGAAATTTTTACTTCGTAAGAAGCGAAAGTATTGTAATCGCGAGCCGGATAACGACAATTTTTCGGCAAATAAACTCATGTCCGTCCCTGGTATCGAAAAAGTTGTTGAATCTTGTTTCTACGTGTAGTAAATTACCTCCTCTAAAATATTGTGTAATCAGAATCTATCTTTTATGGGTCATTGATCCAAAAAAATATATTGACGGCAAAACGTCTGTTTCCTTTCTGTCTGTCCCCATCCATGGTCAGTGCAAGAAACTGAACCGTTCAGACAAAAATTGAAATTCCACTATCGATTTAAAGGAAATAGCGGTCTTGTGAGTTTGAAATAGATTTTTGGATTTGATGAACTAAATGTGAAGTCAATAAAAATCATCTCAAAAATAACTCAAAATTCTTTTTAAATTGTTTTATCAAAAACGGCTACACATTTTCCTTTTAATTTCTTTTCTGGAATAGAGAAACGTACGTTTATAAAAATGGCGTAAATCTAACATTCTTTAAACTCTGAATTGTACTAAAATTTACAAGAAATATTTAAATATAAGAAAAATACAAGATTATTAGAAAAATCGAAAAAGTATGAGCTGTTATAACTACAGTTTTCGTTCAATGTTCTGTTAACCCAGAAGGTCACGACAAAACTGTTAATAACAGCATAAGAATTAGCTGAAAGTTACTTAAATTTAGTTTCTCTGTGATCTCGTTTTGACGTGTGGACCAACTTACGTTTATTGTATTTGTGCATGTCGTGTGGCTAGACTGATATTCTCCTCCTGCTCCAACGCAAATACACGTGAGTGGTATTGAAGATCCGAGATGAAAGGTTGGGTTTGCAGGCTGCCTGCCCACGACGAGGCCCCGTGGCACAAGCGAATTTCCGAGCTCCTTGATGAAAGTTCATCGGAAACCCGCACGTCCTTCTATTCCTCGGACCAATAACAAAGCTGGGAGGAAGGAAACGCGATATCGAGGAGGCTGCTGCGCGGGCGCTCACAGCGAAATGAGCTGGCGCGCGCGCTCGCGTGGGCGTGGGGCGGTGGGCGGAAGGGTAATTGATTCATTGATTACTGATTCCAGTGCGTCAACTTTCAAAGTTATTGGTTCCGTAGGTGTAGTGATTTTTTTTCTATCGCAGGGAGTGGTGATGATCTTACGCCATTGGATGGTGAGATCTGGCGGGAACTATCCGTCCGCATGCTTCTTCTTCTTCTTCTTCTTCTTCTTCTTCTTCTACTGGTACATCTATTCCTTCTTCTTCTTCTTCTTCTTCTTCTACTGATACATCTATTCCTTCTTCTTCTTTTTGTTTTTCTTCTTCTTCTTCTATTGGTACATCTATTCCTTCTTCTTCTTCTTCTTCTACTGATACATCTATTCCTTCTTCTTCTTTTTATTTTTCTTCTTCTTCTACTGGTACATCTATTACTTCTTCTTCTACTAGTACATATATTCCTTCTTCTTCTTATTCTACTGGTACATCGATTCCTCCTCCTCCTCCTTTTTCTTCTTCTTCTTCTTCTTCTTCTTCTTCTTCTTCTTCTTCTACTGGTACATTGATTCCTTCTTCTTCTTTTATTCTTCTTCTTCTTCTACTGGTATATCTATTCCTTCTTCTTCTTTTTTTCTTCTTCTTCTACTGGTACATCTATTCCTTATTCTACTTCTTTTACTTCTTAGTTAAGGTATAGGATGGTTTCATTACTTGGATTTAAAAACTTTCGTGTCATCGTCGCCGTGTCATATCTTCTGTAATATCGTCGGGATCAATCGGTTTGCGGGGTTTTAAAATTCTCGCAGTCAGGACTCGAAATCTATCGAGTCCTATCGAGATATAGAGTAAAATTATGGAGTATCGCTAAAATTCTCCAGACACCGGATGAATTCGATCTAGCTACGCTCTAGCTTTTGTCAAAAATCCTGCCACCGCCTGGCCTGAAACCTTAGGACCTCCCCACCCGAGGTACTGCGGTGACATTAATTGATGCCCCCTTGAGAATTTTTCGTGAAAAAGCAAGATGCCAGATGACAAGAGTTCCCACCGTTATTTCTGAATTGCAAAATATAGAGTCACTGTTTCTGGGGTTTCAAATGTATCAGTATTACCGGCGTTTTTTACGACAGACATCAATCAGCAAATGGCCATTTCAGCCACTCGTTCTACAATCCAGATTTGTCTGCGTCCGATTAGCAACTTTTTAAGCTATTGAAAGGCTTTTTGGAAGGCAAAATGTTTCATTATGACCAACATTTCTTCCACAAACTTGCGGCAGAGGTAGATGATACAAAAACTCGTTTCTCTCTATAGCAATGTTTCAATATAGTAACATACTTTCATGTACTACACATGTCAGGAGACCAGTCGGGAGTTTAGTGCCTGTGCCCCCCATGATCGGAGATACCTGGTTGCGGAAAACCCCCCAAGCGTACAGATATCTTGACGTATTCGCTATCCAGTAGGGAAAGACTACTACTTGGTACCTCCCACAATAAAACTTGAACTTCACTTACGGGAACAATGAACTTCATAGTATTATGCAGATGACGCGCCGAGAATCACTAATAAATCAATTGAATGTAATAATTTATATTATTTATCATATGCGTTTTATTGCGGGGAGACAGTATTTAGGCAGTTGTTACACACTCGTATTTCGACTCAGGCTTCCTCCGACGCGTGTCAGAGGACCTTTATCTGAGCAGGTGCACCGCGTGGGCGACCCCCCAAGCGCCTGGGATTTGACTCTCACTTTCTCCACCAGATGTCGGTCTCAGTCGTATCAGAACTCGCTGGCTGGGAGAAAGTGAGATCTCGTTAAGGCGAGATGACGGAGGGATTTAATTTTGCCGGGAATACCGCCAGGGTTCTTTTACATGCCACAAGAATGACACTGTTACTTTGGATTAGATTTTCTGCCCTTCGAAAATCTGCACCCCTCGGCCAAGATCGAACCCGCGCAATGCCGGGTTGAAAGATCAGCAACCTAACCTCTCACCCACTGAGGCACGTAATGTAGTAGTCAATCAATGTACGTGGGAATGTAGTAAGTATGTATATGGATAAAAAAGGGCAGCGAAATGAGGTACCTAAGATATATTGCTGACTACACACTGATGGAAAAGAGGAACCAAGAAATCAAAACAGAATTGAAAACTGAAAATATCTTAGAACCCGTCAAGCAGTACCAACAAAACTGGAAAGACCATGTATGTCAAAGACAAGAATGACAAAAATGATTAAAAAACTACACACGGAAAGAACAAAGGTCCATGGGAAGACCGTAGGAAAGATGTCGGGATCAATTTTAAACAAGTCGCAACAGGCCGAATGATTCATCTTTGATTGTGTGATGATTATGTTGATGAGAACAAGAGAAAACAACCGAAAGAGGTGTCTCAGGACAGTAACTGATGTTACCTGCAGGGCCTCTGACCGGGAGGTCCTAGTTTCGAGTTCAGGCGGGGGCAGGATTTTCGACACTAGCTTGTCAGCTAGGTAGAATTCAACCGCTGTCTGGAGGAAAATTCTAGAGGCCGGCTGCTCTAATCAGTAGTTTGCCGTGGTTTCTCCAATCAACACCAGGCGAATGTCGGAGCAGTACTCTAACAAACGGGCTACGGACCACGCGCGATCTTTCCTTTTCCATCCTAGGCGTATTCTCTTCCCTTACACTCCTACAATTACAAGCACTACAATACCATACGTGTCGGGAGACCAGTTGGGATTCGCCATCCTGAGTTATTGTCGGCAATTGATTTGTTATTCAATATGTTATTGATATTTCTATGCATCTTTTGAAGAAACAAATGTAATAATTATAAAATAAGTAAACTATACAGATTAGAATATTGTTACGAGATTAAATAAAATTATTTTCTTTTATCTAGACTAATAAATATCCTTTTGGCTCTTAGGAATGACAATTTCTGAAAGGGCCAATATCTTCCTGTAATCCTGTATCCTGGGGGCAAATCACTGCTACCTCTCGCGATAAAACATGCACCTCACTTTCGGGACTAATAAACCTAATAACTGACGTGCTCGAATTCCCCAATCAATCATTCAATTGAATTTAGCACAAGGTTATTACGCGGGAATGTAGTAAGTATGTATGTGAATAAACAAGAGAAAACACCGTCGACACATTGCAATTTTTCGGTCTTTAATTCGTGAACGGGTGCGTCTTGGCAGTAAGGCCGTGCACCTGGAGCGCGCTGCTGCAGGCGACCCCGCCCCTCTCCCCGAGGCCGCCACCCACGCGGACCGCGACGCGTTAATTATTCACCCGCCGCGTCGCGCGGATTCCGGGCGGCGGAAACGAAACATTTATGAAGTGTACCCAGAGCAGCGTCTGGGGCTCTTAGGTCTGCGCTTACGAAACGTCAAGCATTAAAGGTCTATGCTGGGTGTTTTGAAGGGCTATGATAATAATTGTTACCATACAAGGAGAGATATTTGTGCTCTTGAAAACGGTTCAAAGGATTAGTTGTCTAGGTAGCTTAGTGGTTAGAGTAGCTCGCCGAAAATCAGAAGGCCTGGGTTCGAATTCCGGTCGGGGAAACCAATTCTGGGAACAAATGTAATGACTATGATAATCTTAACATTGCGAAATCGGTTTGATAGTAGATAGATTTTGAACATTGGAATATGATATTAACATACGTAATCTTCTTTGTTACTGATGATTTTTCTTTGGCGATGCGTGTTGATATGAGAAGGTTTCGAGTGTTTTAGCGAGAAATATAGGCAATTTTTAAAGATTTTAACTATTATTTCCTTAAAAAAATAATCCAAATTTTGTCTTTAAATATTCTCCTCATCACAGGACAGTATAAAAAGTAGTGCTGGTCTGATTATAGGCAAAGTCACTAATTTAGAAAATTTGCAAAAAATTAACATTCTAAAAGTACAATATTAGTTAACAGCTTTTTCTTCTAAATTACAAAATGCGACCTTTCATCAAGTTAATGTCTAATATTGAAAAAACGAGTAGTTCTTTGCAATTTCTGCTTAAATTTAATGAAGGTATTAAAAACATTTACTTAGAATCTGCTTCAATTTTTTTCTTTAAATTTTCTCCTCTTATGTAAAGTATTGCTGGTCCTATTTTCCGCGAACTCTATATTTTCGAAAATTACAAACATTGTAAAAGTAAAACATTTATGATATAGATTTTGTTTTATGAAATATGTTCTAAAATTAGTTGGTCAAATACTTTTTTTTCAAATCAGTAGTTTAATGTAAATATACAATTTTGTGATATTGAAGATTCGAACTCCCCACACTATTTTTGATAGAACCTTTCGGGTGTTTTCAGGTTACAATAAAACATTGGGAACGCCGCGAAAAGGCAGTTTCAAATTCTCAGAAAAACTTCTATTCTTGGAATATGTTTCTGGATTTGTGGAATGGAGGTTTGGTTTGTTGAACTTTTGTTCATGAATTACGTTTAAATGAATTAAAATTTCGCGTCTAATACGCTACCATATTGCTCGATACGGTGATCAATAATGCGGGTTGCAAGTAATGGCTGAGATATAATAAGGATAGAATTACAGTATTACGTAATCGTTTCTGATGCGAGAAAGTACGTGTTGTTTTTTGCTGCACTAGTTTCCGAATAAAACATGATATGAAAATCTGTATTTTTCATTTCTTTAGAGAACAATGTTGCTCCGTGTTTACTATTCATTTCATATTCGGTTTACCGACGGTTATTTTCACTGTTGCGTTGTATTACATATGGTTTTATGGTGTCATGACTATACAATCTATATTCTGAATTTAATTTTTTGTGATATTTTTGCGTTGCCTTACTGTGATACATATAAGATTGCATATTGATTCTTACTTGTAAGGTCAATTTTTCATCAGATTTGATTTTAAAGGGTTAGTGTAATTTTAGAAGTACGAGATGGTCGCTTCAAATATCAAGATGAATTTTAACTTTTTACATACACTATTTGAAATGGTTAGCTTTCGCGAAATTTTATGAAATAATGAATCCAAACTTCCAGTTAATGAATTTCATCCAAGTGTATATATACAGCATTCTGGTATAATATGAGTATTTATTGATCTTCATTTATCTCTGCAATTATTTCTTCGATTCATTCATTTTTTCCATTTAATATATTTGGATTCAGGTGTTATGTGATTTTCATGCCTATTCCTATTCCTGTTGCATTTTGTTCCTAACTCCTATTTGTTGCTATGAAGGAATACATATCTTCAGATTCCTTGATAATGCTCGTAAAACATTGCAAACTGAGACCTTTTTTATTGGACGACAAGAAATAATATTTTTCATCTCAAGGTAATGTGCTTACTAATACCTTCTCTTACACTTCTTTCAGATCTGGTAACATAGTTAACTATTTTAATCTGCATATCCTTAATAATTTTTATCTTTTCTCCTTGTGACCCAATGCGTTTCTGGAACTTTCAATCGCGGCCCTTTGTGTGTAGACTAAATTACTGTAAATTAATTATAATTAATCAAATCACACTATTATACTGTTTTATAACAATTCTACATAATTCACTCCGTTCATGGTTTTCTCAATACTCTGTTATTTGCTACAGGAACGCCAGTTGAAGTATTCCCTGACTGAAAGGGAAACTGTCTTCAAACTAAGTTTGAGAGGTGATAATACACTGCCGTGACTGTCATAGGGTGTGAATGTGTTCCAAAAATTCAATCGAATGTTGACAAAAAACTTTCCACCGTATAACAAGATTTTTATCTAATCTAATAATTATAATTATTTACCTTGAAATCAACTATGCGAATGGCGTTTAGTGGATGGAGGGAAAGTAAGTTTGTGCATTGGAAGATCCTGTTTCGAGTTGCTCAGCGAGCGCCTTTGCCGGATATAAACATGTACAGTGGAGGAGGGTTTCTGTTGGAGACTGGTTCCTACGAAGTGTAGAAAAATGTGTGTAAATGATTGTATGGAATGAATGAAATGTGCGAAATGAAGATCCAAATTCATCATCTTTATTCTCTGAATTGGGATTACAATGATAACACAACGCAAAATTTACACCAGTCCAGGTTATGGATTTAACCACAAGGGCCATACCAGGGCGCATAATTGAGCGACAACACTATGTACGAATACATACCAGTTGAATAATTCAGGAATGTAGTACGGGTAGCTGTCAGAATTTAAACCTATGCACCACAGAACCTGATTGCTTACAAATTAGCCACAAGTACTGTTGAACGACGACAGTGTAGTTGCGATTCGATATGTTGTCCCAAAGGGTAGAGGTGGCTCAGGGCATTAACTGATGTCACTGTAGGGCCTCTGACTGGGAGGTCTTAGACTCGAAGTCGGAAGGTAGCGATATTTTCGACACCAGATAGTTTGTTATAACACTGCTACGGCATTCTGAATTCGACCTAGCTAGCAAGCTAGTGTCGAAAATCATGCCACCGTCGGGACTCGAACCTTCGATCTCGAACCTAGGTAAGAGGGACTGCAATGACTTCAGTTGATGCCCTGAGCCATATCTACCCATAGAGTGGAAGGAGTGGTTGGGTGTTTGAGGCAAAGGAGTGCGCAGGTCGGCCGTGCTCTGTCTGTTAAAGCGTGCGGGCGAGACGGAGTAAGAAGTTTCAAAGCTACCAGAGATTCCAAGAAAATCTTCATGCCAGAATTTGCGAATGGCTCTCACAAATGTTATTCTTCACTAGCGAGGCACGAGGTTCTTCTTCTGTAGAATCCTAAGCTGTAGCTCTTCACGTTTATTTGTGAATCAGCGTTGCATATTAAATTATTCAACAAAGCGTATTCATATTGCGAAATGAATATTCATAATGCGGTGGAACGCTTCTGTTTCACACTGTTATGCATAAATTCTCTTATATTCAAGGAATACATTCCACATTAATCGAGATATTACACAAGTGGGTTCACCAAAGTTCATTGCATAAACCTGTCTGATGAGGGACGGAATTTATGCAGCATAATTATCCGTTGAAATGAATTCATTTAGGCAGTCCTGTCCGTCGGCTCAACAGCTCGATATGGGCCTTGGTCGACCAGCGGTGACCCAGTCTCACTGCTATGGGATATGAGGCTCGTGTGGTTAGCACGAAGACATCCCTCAATCGTATGTACTTGTTTTCTTAACGGTTTCTCGTCATCACACAGCAATAGGTTCTGGAACATTTGTAAGGAAAGCATACAGTAATATTTCTGCCCCTGCCGGGAATCGAACCCGGAGTTGAAACGTGGAAAGCAAGGACGCTAATCAACGAACCACCGAGGACCACGTAGGGTGTAAAATCAGAAAATATGTAGTGAAATATATGCCCTAAAAATCCCCCTATCATGACATACAAAAATCTATAATTGAACCAATTATAAACGGTTTGACCCGTGCGATACCTCCGGGCTTTTGAAATCATTGTGTGACAAGTGAATATTGTTTCATTGTGAAACCGAAATTCAAAAACTTGGGATATGGAGGAGAATTCTGGCGGTCGTCTGCTCTGATCGGTAGTGATCCGTGGTTTCTCTGATCAACACCAGGCGAATGCCAAAATGGTACCCTAAAGAAGGACCAAGGACCTCGCCTGATCTTTCCTTCCATTTGCATGTCCTATCCTCACGCTTTACTTACATACACTTACAATTACATATACTTCACTACCGTACATGTCGGGGGACCAGTAGGGACCTTAGAGCATGTCCCGGTTGGGGCGGTGCCCCGCTGGTGGGAGATACCTGGTTGGGGTTAACCCCGCTAGCCGACGGTAGATAAGCGCCGAATCTCGCCTTCAGCTGGGGAAGATCACTGCCACCTCCCGAGATGAAAGTATGTGCAACACTTACGCGACAAACGACCATAGGAGTTGACGCGCCGGGACGCACGAAATAATCAATGAATAAACCAACTTTAAACGCCCAGCCCGTGAACTGTGAAATACTGCATTTTAAATCTGGTTCTATGCAAGAGTATCCATTCTAATATTGTTAATGGGGTTTAGTTGCAAAGAAAATCGGTCTGTTTTATTTTATCGTAAAAAAGCATTTCCGTATATGTCCTTAAATTTAAGTGAACTCAATTTGATTCTTTTTGTTCATTGATATAAATTCAAAAATGTGTATTCGTCTGCTGATGAACATGAGAAACACAACATAGCTGTATGAATTTCATAGAGTGCTATTTAAGCTAAATATATTCCAATCAATGATTTAATGTAAATTATATACTACCTGACTGACGTTTATTGAAGAATAATATCTTAATTATCGTGTCAAAGTGAGTAATAATTTAAACTCATGAAAAAGGTTACGCTATTGATTTCCTCTGTAGTGACTGAATGATTTCAGTTTCTGAGTTATTTAGTTGATCTGCAAAAGAATGTGCAATATTTCATGCTCGTTAACAACTTTGTAGGTGGATTGGATGGAACTTACAACACGAAACTATTTTTAATGTCTTGTATACAAATTGATAATTAATATGAGCTGTAATGATACACGAAAATACACTAAAAAATATACTAAAGAAATGCAGTATTACCCTGCTATAAGAGATACCTACAGAGTTTTTCTCGGGAACGATCGTGAATAGGAAATGGAAGTGTTATTTCATATGTCTTAACTTAACATTTTATCACATTTTTACTGTTGTCCACTTGTTTGATACCAAGAATTTGGATATCGTCATCTCTTTTCATATCGACTCCCTTTTCAAAGCCATCACAAAAGAAATTCTCAACCAAACAATCTCTCAATTGCGACGTGACCTGCTGTGAAAATTGAACATTATTCACCTGATGATCCTTTACAACATGATCATGTTGGTGAAATATTCACAATGCGTTGAGATGAGCTATATCATTTGCAAATACTGCACAGACCACTGTTTACGATAGCTTGAGGACGATGAAAACATTAGATCGTCCTCAAAATAAGATACAAGAAATGGCTATGATGTCGAAGAGAGCATTCGTTTTTACTACGGGAAAAATAATTTTGATATTGAAATCAGGTTCGTAGAACACATTATTAAAACTTCAGCGATAGATAATATCCGATTATATTATCAATGAAGCCGTACATTTCAAGCTAGATATAAAATGGTGATAAGCAAGCGGGAGTTTAGAGCCTGCCCTGGCTGGCGCAGTGTCCCGGTGGTGGGAGATTTCTGGTCGGGGAAAACGTTAGCCGTTAGCCGACTATGGGTCGGCGGCGCATCTCATTACCTAGCGGTGGAAGATCACTGCTACCCCTCGAGGAAAACACGCACTACACTAAAGGGAGTAATGACCTCATCCCGGATAGCCAAGAATAAATGACCTTAGCAGTTGATCCGTCTGGAATGACTAATGAATTAATCGATCAATTTCAGTCATTGAGGTCGGGTACAAATATAGCATGTAACATTCATTTTTAAACGAAGAAGTATCAGTAATATCATATTTCCCCATATTTCAACATACATGCCAGGAAATTTATTTAACTTACCTCTCTAGAGTTTGGAGAAGTTCATTACTGTTTTTGACACAATGTTTTTATAATTGGTCTAGGGTAAAGTATAACACTTCAAAGACAAATGCCTCATACCGGCAATATTAACGAAAGAGTGCAAGAATTCAATAGGCTGAGGTAAGGATGTGGAGAGTCAAGTGGGTTCCAAATTATCATATCACGTTATCATATTTCCAAATTGCCATATTCTCCTGTCATTTGGCCTGATTATGAATATTTCATAAGTAGGAGAGTACTTATCAAATTTAACGAATGGCGGATATCACTAAATTTACAGAGAACTAGCGTTCATCGAAATAAGTAGAGAATGCAGGGTTGATGTAACTCAATTTGTAGCGACCTGAGGAGGATCCCCGAGTAGCGGTTTTGGGCCGCCCCATCGCCTGGCTGCGTTCCTCGCTCGCCCGCGTTATGAATGTCGCCAGCGCCCGTGGGGAGGGGCGGAGTTCGAGAGGAACTTGCCGCAACTCGACGCCAAGTCCTTGCTCTCTCCAGAGAGATTGCCGTACGCCAATCCTGAATGGGCTGCCCGCCTCGCTCCCGAACCC
>BOPP01000015.1:851473-868197 GCA_017312745.1 Gryllus bimaculatus | reverse complement strand
GACCCCGCCTTATCCCGCGTCACTTCGACCGCCTTTCCCTGCCCCGCCCCACTCTGCTCGGTCTCGTCCCGTTGCGACTCGGTCCACTCTGCCTCGCTCCACTCTGCCTCGCTCCACTCTGCCACCCTTCAATCGGCTACCCTTCAATCTGCCACCCTCCATTCTGCCACCCTCCACTCTACCGCTCTCCACATTCCTCACCGCTCTCCTCTTGGCCTCACCCCGCCCCGTTCCGCTCCGTTTCTGCCCGTCCCTGTCCCTCTCCCGAAACACGACTCGCCCACCCACACCATCCTCACTGCCTGCTTCTTCAGCCAGTGAATTTACCCCGTCGCCCCTAGGGACATCCACGGGCGAACGCGGGCGTGCTGGCAGGCGAGCGGGCGGGCGGACACTGGAGTCCGAATCTCCTTCAAGTGGCGTGCGAAGGGTTGGGGATACTGCTTGTCTTGCAGCTGCTTTCCAAGGGCAGCCTCCAGCTCGCTCCCTCCTCTCCGGACTTGCCCCAGGGGTAAGGCCCCTTCGCCCAGACTCTACATCGCCAGGGTCTCCACGCTCTGGGGATCCGATGGCTTACTTGCCAACGACAAGAGTTGCATGCATGGCACTGCACATTGGTTTCAAATCACTTGGGAAACGATTTGCAGATAAAATGTTCATTTCCAACTGATAGTTAGTCTCTTTGATGCGTGAAAATTGCAAAACGATAAATGATAATTAATGCAGTATGATATTTTATATTACTCTCTGTTTTTTAAGATGCTCGACCTGGGTGATGCCGTGCTTAGGACACATCCGCCCAATTATATTCGAGCTGTGCGTTCAATTCCCGTATAAGGTTTGGACGTAGGGTGTTGTGATAAAGTAGGCCCCTACTCTCATCGTGTATCACCTTTCAATTATCCCTGCTTCTTATTTCAGACATCGATATTCTCCCCCAGAACCGGTTGGTCTCATCCGCGTAGGGCCGTCGGGGTACATCGATAGAACAATAACCATACAACTAGCTGAGATGGGCCTACGAGGCACATCTGGCAGAGTAGGTGGGGAGTATCGCTATCCAGCTACGTGAAGAGGACATTTGGAAAGGGCGACACATCGGAATGCCCTGGGAACTCCTGAGGAAAGAAAGGTTGCAAAAGCTGCGTCAACGAAAATACCGCAAGGTCGTGATTTTAATTTTTCTTTAAGTAAAACAGCCACAAACTATATATAAAAGTATTAGACGTTTATTATAAACTAACCTGGTAAAAAAATTGGCAAACGTGGATGATGACTTGGATCATCAGAAATGAAGTGCAGATTTTAATTTTTTTTCTAGCAACATTTATAGTACCTCAAATAATTTTTTTCTACAGATACGTAGGACATTCAATAAGTTGTCCTGAGCATGCATATGAAATTTTCTATTGAAAATCTCCTCATTACTTTTCAATGCAGTCTCCATTGGCTTCAACACACTTGGCCTGTTTTGCCTCCAGTGATCAAATACACCCGCAGAAAAGAAGGTAACATTTTGATTGTGCAGATACCCCCATTACATCTTCCTTAACTGCTTCATCGTCAGGAAATCTTCGCCCACGCCTAATTTGTTAATGCTTCGGAACAGAAAGTAGTCACTGGGAGCCAGATATGGGCGATATGGAGGATGATTAAGTTGTAGGAAGCCAATGTGACCAAAATTTATGATTTTCTCACAATGTTAGAAATTTCTCATTTTCTCTGTTCACTCTCACGGAACTGCACTTCCCATCTTCTCACATTCAAGAGCTTACGGCAGACTGACTTGTAACTGAGGCCTAACCATACCATAAATGTCCCAACTTGTCTGTACACGCTCAGCTCTCCAACAGTGCTGAAAGATACCGAGGTAGGTAACTTATTGAAAGTCCTCGTAGAATTATCAAACATTTCTTCTGGCACTTTTCTGATAGTCCTTTCGTCGACCTGGAAGGCGAATATTTAATCAATGGAATATTTATTTTTTGTTATTAAAATAACATAAATTATTAACCGAGCTTTTTGAGATTTAGGGGACAATACCTGCCATCATTTTCGTTGGAGTGTTTACTTTACAAGTAATCCCCAAAATATCTTCCTCAAGCTGCTTGCCTTACTGAAGTTTTCGAGAGTATCAAACTTAAACCCCAACGGAGTAGAGTCACTTGCGTCTTGGCGAAACTAAGTGGATCTCACGACATCCTCTGGAATTCGAAACATTTATAATTAAAACTTTGTTCACGAGTTGCAAGGTTTCTGCCACTTTTTGTCTTTTTTATATCGAGAAATAACACGCGTTACATTATATTCAATGTGATGATTTTAATTTTTAAAAGTGTGATTTTATATTTTTATTTATTTAGTATTTATTGTAAATAATATACATATCTCTGTGCTACAGGATGGCACTCTGTTTATCGTAATACATTTTTAATCTCATTACACTGGGATATCTTTTCGGTTTTGCCCCATTCTCATCCCAGTATTCCCAGCCGCAGCCTCATCTATTGCGTCGTAATATTTACATTAATGGGAAATTGTACGCATTATTGCATGTGTGAGTTTATGTACTTAAAATGATGTCTTGAAAAGTTTCTCAAAACTTTCTGTGAAAATGAGCTCAAATTCTGAATTTTCAGGAACGCTCAAACAACATTAAATAAATATAAATAAATAAGTAAATATATAAGTAAATAAATAAATACGTAAATAAATAAGTAAAGTAAATAAGTAAATATATAAGTAAATAAATAAATACGTAAATAAATAAGTAAATAAATAAGTAAAGTAAATACATAAATAAGTAAATAAATAAATAAAAACTGGATTTTTGCATTACAATTTTTTCTTTGGCTAAATGGGCTGAATAAGAAGAAATTAATTTGACTTTGATGCATCTTTTGTTTTTTTATGATATTCCAGTTTTACATTTCCAAAAAATTGAGAAAATGTTTAAAAAATGTCATTTGGTTGGCAGTAGATGGCACCTGGGATGAGGGGAAGGGCAAAACCTTAAAAGCTCTCTCAGACTAATGAGAATAGGAAATCAACTAGTACGAGCGAGACTGCGCCATTCTGTAGCCCAACATTTACCATTGCTCTTCAACTCCTGATTGCTGCTTGAGGGGTGAGAGGACATTGAACGACGGCGGTTGTGTTACTAGGAACTAACTTCTTGTGGGGCGCAGTGCTGTCGTCAGTGCTCTCCTTGAACTCTGCGCATCACTACCCCCCGTCCGACCCAAAAGAAATGTGGAAAGAAGGGAAAACAGAACAGTAGTAATATCTTGTAATCTACTCTCCGTGTTTCAAATTTCCATTAACTAGTTAGATAACAAGGATAATTATTTTTCTGGAACAAACATAAAGATATCGTGCGAACGAATTTGTATTGAAACTGACTTCTAAACTGAATCGAAACGACAATGTCCAAAATATAAATTTAAACTCTAACAAAAACTTCTGCAAAACGTGTACCATTCGGTTTTGCAAACTGTAATAGTAATATGTGCTCAACTATTGTAGTATGTTCTATTGCATAACATGTTATCTCCGTGCATGTACTAAAATTAAGTTATATTAATTTATCTAAATACAAGCTACATTATCTGTAAATCTGGGATAAATATTTATGAGGAATACATACGACAAATTTAATGATACAAAAAGAGAATCATAACTCGCTTACAATTAATACGTAGTAAAACATAAACTCGCTAGATTTTCGATTTCAATTTCCGATTTATACTCGCTCTTGAATTCACACAAATATGTACGTATTGTGATTGGTAATCCATACTTCTGTTTATTTATCTCAAATCACAATATTTATCATTATATCGGCCTTTTCGTACCACTTCCGTGCGATTGCCATTAGAAAAGCATTAAAATATTCTTGTTCAAAAACACAACTATGTTACTTTCTCTTACGTATTCATCTGCGTATTTTTGTCATTACAATTAACTTTCAAAATACTTGTTTGCACAAAAATGCATGTGTGACAGAATTAATTGTTTTTACCGAAACAATTTTGGTTGTTTGGTGTTTTGTTCAAAGATTATTTCAATTATTATAAATGAATAACAAAACCTATTGTTTTCTGTAAAACAACATTTATTACTTTGCTCTAAAATAATGTGTTATTAGATTACAAACTAAAAGTACAAAATGGCATGATATTACCTTAATGGCTATTTTTTTTCATTCTTCATTATTATGTAGTGCGTTCTTTTTTAATTTTCTAGTACATCAACAATTTCATAACAACGTCAGCATTCTTATTATTGTATTTCTGCCTGTTGTAACATCGTGACACACTTGTTGACCTCATTTATCTTATAGTATACCCAGCATTTCTAATGAAAGGATATTTACGTCTTTCTCAAATTATTTGTTTTTATGATCCCTACTCTTTATGAAAATAATTTTTGAAAATTTCATACGTGTGTTTGAAAACATGTATTTGTTTGTCTTAGAAAAGGTCACTCTATCTTAGCGCCACGTGCCATAGTCCAGCTTCTTTCACAAGCATCCTACTCCCTTGAACTTTAAAGCAAGAAAGTCAAGTGCCCACGGAAAACTATCACGTCTTAGTGGGACTGAGACAATCTCAAGGCAATTCCCTAGATTTAGTTTTTCACAAGTTTCTACAAAGGAGTCTAGTTTCTTCCATCTGGGTCAGTAGGACTTCCGCAAAGTCACGAGAAGGAAGATAAGTTTGTAGCCTCATCCTTTATGTGTGAGGATGTTTATCAATGTCGGCAAAAGTGTCCTCGGCGTCTCCTCTCTCTCTAATTCTCTCGTCTATTTCCTCGTACATCTTCTCCCCAGACTCTTCATCTTCTCACCTTAACTCGCATGGATGTGCAGGTGGTCCTGTTTCAACTCGAGATAGAGAGGAGTTACTCTAAGAAGGAACGTCTTTGACAGGTAGGGAAAAATGGTAGGGACAGGTAGGGACAGGTAGGGAAAATGAACGCCGTGTAGGGCGATACCATTGCAAGAGACAGTTATGAGTCTATACAAAACAGCTAACCGTAAATGAAGGTATAGATGGGCAGAAAGTACAGCTGAATGAAGTATAAGGCCATGACCAGCTACTGTTGCCAGCAGTAGTGAACCAGTGGCTGACAGACCGGTCCCTTCTTATAGTAATCTGTGTATCAGCAGAGTCCAATGATCAGAGATCTGCGCTATTCGCCTTTTCGCGCACTCGAACACTTTTATACCCTGTTCAGTTTGATTGTCGTTGATTGAATAGTGATTACGGGTCCGGAAAATCCTAACGTCATTACTTCCGTAAGCGTAGAGTATGCTTTTTTTTATCACGGGAGGAAACAGGGATCTTCCCTTGATGGATGGCAAAATTCAGCGTCGATTTGTACGTTCCCTTGCGGGATCGGCCCCATCCATCTATCTCCTAAGAGCAGGCGAACGCCCCATCCTGGACAAGCCCTTAGCTCTCGACATATATGGAAGAGTAGTGCAAGTAAATGTAAGTAAAGGGTGGGAACAGGTCAAGGAAGAGGAAGGAAAGATATCGTGCAGTCCGTAGCCCGTTTGTTTGGGCACTGCCCCTTCAGTCGCCTACGAGAAATCCCGGGAAACTACCAATCAAAGCAACCAGTGGAAGGAATTCTCCTCCAGTCAGAGTTTGAACACGACCTAGTTATGTAGCTAGTGTCGAAAATTCTGCGGCCGGGGTGTGGGGGGAGGGGGTGGGGCGCGGATGCGCCTGATGATGGCAGAAACCACGGAAAACTACTAATCAGAGCAACCGATTGCTAGAATTCTCCTCCAGAATTTGAACTCAATCTAGTTGTGTAGCTAGTGTCGAAAATCCTGCCACTGTCGGGACTAGAATCCTAGGGCCTCCTCGTCAGAGACGTTGCAGTGGCTGCGGATGTTAACTCTGCGCCATCGTGGCCGCGCCGCGGGGGGAGGGGGGAGACGGGGGGCTGTGCACGGATGCAGCTGCGCTTATTTATGCAGCGTCGGCGCTTTTTAAAGGCGCGCGCGCGGGCGCCGCGCCGCGCCGCGGTAAAATACACGCGGGCCTGCACAACACGACTTTGCGTGTCAGCGCCCGGGCAGTCGTTGCTTGCAGACGCGTTTTATGCAGAAAGCGTTCGCGAAGCCCCAAGACAAGTGCATTAACTGCACCCATATTCTCAAAAAGGATTTCTGAGAAATAAACATTTTAGAAAACGTCGACAATTTCATTAGGGAATGATTTGATTAAGCGCAGAACGGAGAGTTAGTCGCTGGTGGGAGTTGATTCACTGCCTTTGACTTGGCGGTTGTAAATTTAAATAATTCAAAATTGTTGCTACGTTTAGAAGATTTGCATACGTCAAAGAACATCCAGTTCTGAACATTTTCTTTCTCACAATGTATTAAAATTTTAGGAAGTTGTTTACAAAAATCTGCTAGATTTAAAAGTAGATGTAAAGCCTAGTAAAGTACAGTTCGATGACAGAGATGTTTAAAATAACCTACTCGGAAACGCGCAAAAGCTAAGCTTTTTTGAAAATGTATGGCCTCTTTCGTTGGAACGTACATTTAGAGCACCGTATTTCAACGGAAAATTGATATTTAAAGTCGCTTAGAGAAACAAATAACATAATTATCGTAAATAATATTTCCATGCAAATCACTGCTTGTAAATTGCCTGTTCAATATGATTTTACGCAGTTTAATGCCACTTTATAATCCATTTTTGAAACATAATTTTCATTCTGTCACCATTGATTATAAAATTACAATTTTTAACCGTAGTGTTTTGATAGTAGGTCAATGTCAATAGGTTCTTGTATTTGTTAACATGACCATGACATCATTCATATTTGACATGTGAGGGCTGATACAAATGGGCATAAGAATGAAAAATGTTGCCGGTAGACGTTTTAAAAGCCAAGAAGTCAGAAAAATGTTTTAGGCGTAGAAAGTCGAGTGGTTCGAGAGAGAAATTTAAAACTTGGATGGAAAGAAAGAACGTTAATTGCAGAGCCATCATACAAACACATTTGTAAATTATAAAGGTAAGTTGTGAAGCCACTACGTGTGCTATGACGCAATTATATGGCTAAAACATTTTGTTGTCTGCAACAAAATGCCATTTATTAATGATGTCTTGAAACGAAAAATGTTTTTCATAATGTTGTTTTAAAAAATACATTTAACTGTGGTTAATTCAACATTGTTATCAAGAACGTTTTTATTTCAAATAAAATAAATTCTCAATAAAAGAAATTAATTCTCAATAGGGTTTCATTCGATTCATTTGAAACTATGCTTTAATAGGTTTCAAAATAAGTTTGAAGAAAATATTTCTGAACTAACGTACCAAAGAGCAAAAACGTCTGACAAGACAGACGCAAATACGCTATTGATCAAAGAAGTAAGAAAACATTATATTAGTGAATGTAATTAGTGTTGAGAACACACTTGGAAATTTTGTATTCCCGATGTACAAACAGCTTAACTTTGAAGGAAGACTACTAGTGAATATTTAAAAATATTTTTTGGTTGAAATAGATATAATTTTAAATACTTAAAGTTCTCCTTGAATTTATAAGTAAAAAACATCACTTTGCTTCAAATATTCAACGACGTTTTAGTGTTTAATTAAATGCATTATTCTTAAATAGTAGAGAACTTGCAAATAGAAAATAAAACGTTTTAAAATAAAAATACTCGCCGGAAGCCCCGTGCAAAGCTAGTTAATGTTAAAGTACTATAAAGAGGCGCTATTTTAGTATTGGTACAACTCCACTTTTTAATCAAAGGGATTTAACACCATGTTCTGCACCACAGAAGTAGTTTGCATTATTCCAGACTGAAAAATGTATGCTTCTCAAAATGAATTCGAATGGAGTTGTGCTGTCATCCAAAACCTCCCGTGGCATTTTAAGAGAGCTGCGTAGTTCACGATGCAGTTTGATGTCGAACCTTTCCCCTCTGGCGGAGGTTCGGGTGCGCGCTAGAGGTCGCTGCTCGCGTGCAAAAGACTTTCCGCTATAGGCGCTCAGCTGATCATGCGGAATTTATTGATTGAATGATTGATTAGTTATTCCGGGCGCATCAACAGCTAAGGTCATTAGTCCCATAATTGTAGTGTATGTGTCTTTTTCTTGAGGTGAGGGTGATCTTTCTACGCTGAATGTTGAGATCCAGCGCCGACCTACCGTCGGCTAACTTGGTTTTCCCCAGCCATCGTGTCACCGTCCCAGTCGGAACAAGCTCTAAGCTACCAACCGGTCTCCGGGCAAGTGTAGTAGTGTAGTGTGTGTAAGTGTAAGTGTGTGTAAGCAAGGAGTGAGGACAAGACAAGGAAGAGGAAGGAAATATCGCCTGCGCGTGGCCCATTTGTTGAGGTATTGCTCCGGCATACGCCTGGTGTTGTTCGGAGAAACCACGAACATATTCCTATAGGAGGGGCCGCCTGCTAGAATTTTCCTCCCGACAGCTTGGTCCATTTTCCTCCCGACAGCGTGGCCCATTTGTTGAGGTACTGCTCCGGCATAGCCTGGTGTTGATCGGAGAAACCACGAACATATTCCTATAGGAGGGGCCGCCTGCTAGAATTTTCCTCCAGACAGCTTGTGAATTCGACGTAGCTATGCAGCTAGTGCCGAAAATCCTGCTTCGACGGGACTCGAAACGAGGACCACCCGGTCAGAGGCAGTGCAGTTGCATCAATTGATTCCCTGAGCCACCTCTCCCAGTTTTTCCACTTCGTATGTTCAGCAATGCGACAAAACTCGATCTAGCTATCTCCGTAGTGTCGAAAATTTTGCCAAAAACAGAGCTCAAACCGAGGACCTTCAGGTTAGAGGCAGTGCAGTGGCATCAATTGATGTCCTGAGCCACCTCTCCCAGTCTTTCCGCTTCGTATGTTCAGCGATGCGTTCCGTCGTAGCCAATCACGCGGAAGGTGAACCGCCGCGCGTGAAGTCCACGCACAACAACCGCCTGCCGTCGCCGGCCGCTCAAACACGCGTGGCGCGTGGGCACTCCGCCGCGCCGCGCGCCGGCGAGGTGCGGAACCTATTATCGCGCGGACCATCCACCACCCGCGAAGACCGGTTAAACATTTACGCTGGGCCGCCCCTGGCATCGATCTCGGTGTCCCTGTCCAATCAGTAGACCAGAGCTGGTGGGTGGGTTGGGCAGACTGTGCGGGGCAGGACCAGAGTGGGCGGGGCCAGTGCTAGGTGGTAAAGGCAGAGAAAAAGCTGGTGTGGGCAGGCAAGAACGGGGGTGCGGCGGAGTGCGGAAGACGGGCGTTGCGAGACGGGTGCCGTGCAGGGCAGAATGCGCGGGCGTGAGGCCGGGGCCGGGAGGCGCGGGCGGGAGCGCGGGCGGAGCGCGGGTGGGGTGCGCAGAGCGTGTTGTGGGACGGCGGTGGCGCGCGGACGGAGTGGCGCGGGGCGGGACGGCGTGGCGAGCTGGAACGGGGCAGGATGACGCGGGCGGGTGCGAGGTGAGTGGCGCGGGGCGGAGTGACGAGGAAGGTAGGAGCGACGTGAGCGAGATGGCCGCTGTAACTGGCCACGCTCAAAGCCGAAGAGCCCCCGTCCTGCTCAGCAAGCCATCAATGATTCATGCAAACGCCCTCTAAACGAGTCCTAGGTTCCACTTCAGATGATGACGAACAGGTTTTCGACACAAAAACTAAAAAGGTAGGTGAATTCAGCCTGCTGCTCTGGAGAAGAATTCGTTGCTCCCATCAGTAGTTTTCTTGGGCCTAATAAACATCCGGTGTACGCCGAAGCAGTTCCCTAACAAACTGTGTCGATTTTTCCTTCCTCTTCCTCGTCCGAATTCTTACCTTCTTACACACACACTTAGATTCAGCATGCATCACAAAACCACATGGCCGAAGACAGTCGGACCTAGAACGTGATCCGGCTAGCGCGTGCCCCGGTTTGTTGGAAAAAAAGATGGGGAAGCGAACGTGTAGCACGGCGGCGGACCTCGCCGCAGTTTAGCGAGGAAGATCATTGAGACCTTCCGCAATAAAACGTGCACTACACTAAGGACTAGTGACCTTGAGTCTGACGCGCGCTGAATTACTATTCAATCAATCTCAACCAAGTCAAAACCGCCTCAGCTACGCCCTCGAACTTTCAAGGGCAACAGCCACTGGACAGGAGTTATGCCATTGACGAATGGCATTCGCTCCTCTCATTGATTGAGAATTGATGTTTCCGGCATGACACACTGCTATTGTTATTGTTTCCAATTAGTATGTAAAAATTGTTTTACCTCAGGAATGCAAGTGTCCTCTCCCAGTGTAAGTTGAGAGCCGGTGCTGACCTTCACATGGAACTGCGAAGGAAATTTTCCTCTCAGGTATCTCCCCCCCATCAGGGACCGCTTCAATGGGCCTAAGCCTACCGTCCAGACTATGATACCCGATGTTGTGGTGTTGTAGTGCAAATAAGAGTGTTGTATCGTTCGGTTGTAAGTAAGTATTCGGCTCCGGATTGGTATTCAGTATCCATATTGGGTTGCAAGTATTCGCCCAGTATTGATCGGAGATACCACCGTTTTGCGATCAGAGCAACGTCGCTAGATTTCCATTCAGGTACCTGTGAATTCTACCGTAGCTCTAACACTTAGTGCCCGCCACTTTCGGACTCGAACCGTAACCTTTCGTTGGAAGTCGCTGAAGTCGCGCATCTGGGGTTGTCGGAGAGTACTTCTAAACTAAAAAGGCATGAACGTACGCGATTCTCCATTCCTCAACTTTTGTCCCGCCTTTTCCCTTATACACATATTCACTACACTAAAATTCAGTTGGGACTTTGGAGGGCACAGTATTGGGGTACCTCACTCACAGGATAAAGAAGGAAAAAGCCGAGTTGTGTAAGTCGCCCGAGGCAGAGCTTCACGGTGCAATGAGTACCACCACTAAATGTGGTGCTAAGTGTCAGAGAGGGTAAGTGACAGTTGTGGGGAGGTTCCACAGGAGCAAACACGAGTCACAAACATTTAGCAAAAAACAGGTATACAGCCGGGCCAAAGACCCTGTGGAAGCAAATGTTAGGCGAGATTCACGTGGCCACACAAGGCGCGCACTTGCACGGCGGCACGGTGGCGAATCACTGTGCCACACGCCGCGTGAAAACTATCCTTACGCAGCCCCAGAAATCGACAGTAGCCCAGATCGTGCACCCAAGACCTGTGGGGCAGCGCGAACAGATCCCACGAAAACTGCCTGGGGGAAGTAAGTGCGCTGCAAACGCGGGACGCATAGCTCACAGAGAGAGCAGAAAACGGAGGCACAGGGGCGGCAAGAGACACATACCAGCTAGGATGGGTACACACAGAGGAAAGCAGGCGGTGCGCGACAAAGGGATGAGCAGATAACGGGGCGGGTTAGAAAAAAAAGAACGGGCAGGACATCGGGGGGAACCCGCGGATGAGCACGCACGACATGGACGGGAGTAACGGGCACGCACAGGTAGAGCAGGAAACAGAAAACGGCCCGCGGCCAACAGCCCCTGGGCAGGGAACACGGCTAGACGGACGCAGGCGGAAACAGCGGGGGAAGGCACAGTCCATAGCGGGAAAAGCGGTACGAAGGGAGGGAGAGGGGCGGAGAAAGAAGAGAGGAGAGCGGCAGACCAAAGGCAGGCCGAGCGAAAAACAAGAGGAGACACCCCGACCCAAATAATGGAAGAAGAAAATGAAGAAGGAAATAACCGACGACTAAGGAAGAGTAAGAGAAAGAGAAAGAAAATAAGAAGTAATAAGGTAAGAGCCAGCACCTGTCGACCACCGCGACTGGACAGGCAGTCGACCGTGTGACAGGACTGAACAGCGGCCCAGCGAGACCCCAATCAATGTGGCATTGGCTAACAACAACAGCAATATTTCTACAGTACAAGCAATTATATTTGAATGATACGTACATTGCATTTGTTTATGGTTTTTGTAGTATGTTTACCTTGGTCAACGATAAGGTGAATTTTGTGTCGTTATAGAAAAAGACAATTCGTTGACAAACTTGTTAAGCAGTAACGGAGTGTTTTTCGCAAAATGACATTAGAAAAAACATTTGTTCACGTCGTCTGCTGCAAACCGCTTGTGTTTTGCAGTCGAAATTGATTTGCTGGACGAGGGTCGGGCCCATCGGGCCTGCCAAAACTCGAGGTATGGATGGTAAGAGGGGGGGAGAGGACAAGGGACATCGATGATCCAATCAAAAGCGTGCGGACGATCTTGGACCAAAGCGCGTCTGGCCCAGCTGAACACAGAAGCGCGGGCGAGGGAAGTCCTTTGTAAAACACTAAAAAATTATCTCCCACGATGAACGAGAAAATAAATCACGTTGCAAATGAAATTGTGCGGCGAAAGGAAAAATGTATTTCCGTGTGAGAGAATCCTTTACAGGGTTACATGAAATGTATAAATTATTATTTCTTTCAGGTTTTTCCATTATATCACGATTTTTTTGCCTTAGACCCTGGCCATTTAGTTAGCGAATATCTGAAAAAAATCTCCTTTCTTCTGCATATTTCGTTTCATTACTGTCATGGTCTGAGGCCTGGTTTTTAATTCACACTTCATGAATCATTCTACCAAAAATGTTTCTTCAATTTTCCCTAAAAGAGGTTTAATCATCTCGTTCGTTTAATTAGACCGCAAGACAAACTTTACATTATGAAATTTTTATTATTTCCTGTTTCATATGGGCTCTTTTGGAAAAGATAAACGAAAGCATTCAGAAAACGTAATATAGTAAAGCAAAACAATAAAAAATTTAAATTTTGAAATTCACTATATATAACAGTATACCCAAATGTTAACAGAAGTTAACTTTACTAATATATATATTATATATATATATATATATATATATATATATATATAGTATATATATATTAAAACGCGTCATTATTTTGGAATGTACATTAATTAAAAATTTGTATAAACCGTTAAACCTCACATCACGTTTTATAATTACATTGTCACGTGAACATTTTAAATATTTACAAAGTATATCAATTTTATGTCATATTCTTTTCAAATCCTTATATACTTATATTTATATGATATTTTAGTAAAGTAATAAAAACAGTCAAACAATTCCAAAACAAAACGTTTTTGTTCCATTTTTCTTTTAAATGTTTCATTTTAATTACACTGAAATCATTTTGTAATACAGATCTTCTCCCTTTTCAACTTTCAATAGTAATTAGAAACATAAAAAAGTTGAACAATGATATTTTTAAGAAATATAAATTTAACACATTCATTTGCCACCCATATGGACTCATTGACTTCATCAAGAGGCTAAAATTTAATACTCTGTTCTTACATTACAGATGTTATTTTCAAGATTACTAGGCATGGCAAAAAAGTCATGCAGACAACTGCAGGCCACACTAGGCATATTTTATGTTTCACCCAACATAGATATATATGCTTCTCAATGCAGGTTAGTCGGCATCACTTTTTATCGTCCGCTGATTCTGCCCTCCTGCCTCATTGCCCTCAAAAGGATCTGTACCAAATGATATTGCCTACAAGTTATAATAATCAGTCTACCTTAGCCATGGTGGTTCAGAAAATTGCAGCTACTTATTACATTGCGACCGCTTTTGTTGAAGAAATCGTGATATTGCGTTTTACACGAATATTCAGTAATGTGTTACGCTATTTTCTGTTCTCTCAAAGGTTGGCAAGCACTTCTTAAACAACAACTAAAGGAGACGTTTCGTTCCCCGCCGTTTGACTTCCGACCAGAAAGTCATTTGGATTATTTTAAAGGAAATGAAGCAACTGTTCTAACGTTGCCATGAAAACTGCGTCGATGCGGCAAAATGAGTAAGGGAGTAGAGAGGGGGGAGGGGGCGAGGGATGGGGAAGCAGCTGCGCGCTTCGCGCGCGAGGCGTGAGGAGCAGTTCGAGCTCTCGCTTCATTACGACCCGAAGCTGTCTACCCGCTGCAGCTCACTAATACGAAGGGCACGGAACGGAGGCAAACAGGTGCCGCAGAAGCGCGCTGACCGTCCCCTCGCCCTCGCCACTCGCCTCGCCTCGCCCCGCCTCCGCCCTCGCCCCCCGCCTCCGCACTCGCCCCCGCATTTCGCCCCCGCATCTCGCCCCGCACTCGCCCCCGCCACTTCGCCCGCACTCGCCCCGCTGCACTCGCCCCCTTTCTCCCTCACCATTTTCCCTCGCCCTCGATCGTCCCGTTCCGCAGTCCTGCTAGGTTCTTCTCAGCCCAAAGCTCATCATTCCCTCTTACTTCGTCAGTCAGTCAAGTCACTCGACCATTCTTCAAGACACTCTTGACCACAGGGTTTGTCTTCATTCAAACCATCCTTTTCACTCTTCAATCTATCAGAGCTAATTGTCCCCTGTTTCGTAACGGTTGCCTTTTAGCTTACATGCATCTCTCCTAGGTTTCCTGTCCCTTCCAAAAGCTTGCATCGACAACTCTTTCTGACATCGATAGTCTCTCGCGGCTTAACAGAACCATCTTCACTCCTTCTGAACATACCAGGGGGCCTCGTGTCTATCCTTTACAATTCCTTTCAACTAACTGAGACCCTCTCTACTACCGCCAAACTTTCAGCCCACAAGATTACTTGTCTTACCACATTCAGACGTTCAGAAACATGGGAGTCTATCTCCACCATTATCAATCTCTTTGAGTCCATCTGCGTGCCCTTCTGCAATTCATACCCTCTGTATCACTTACTCAATCCCTTCTCCGTTTACAACTCCTATACTCCGTCTCAAATCTTCCACGCTTGAGAGTCTCTCGCCATCTTCCTAATTCTCAATGCCCATTAAATCTATCGTAGGTCTTCTGTTGCCCATTCTCCACATCATTCACCAATTAGGGTATTGTTGTTATTATGTTCATCCTCTAGTACTGATTCAATCAGCATTGAATCTATTCATTCCTTTGCCCTGTGAGGTGGAAAAGATTTTGTTAGTCCTGCAAGGTGAGTCTCAGGTACATTGTTGGACAGTATGTGTGCGGTCCCCTCCGGCGTACCGGGACTAATAGACGTGCCATCTAGATATTCTAACATCTTTTGATATCGTTCGTTTCCTCACACGTGCAATGATTTCTTATTAGATTTTATGTTGCTTAGATGCCTTGTGACGCCGAGTCAATATATTTGAAAAAGCATAGCTTTATTTCCACGTCTTCAATCTCAGATTCAGCACATAGATGCGTTTCAAATGAAGATAGATATTACTAGCAGTATGGCACGAGATGAATAATGAATGAATGCATTAGAATACATGAATGATAATGAATTGGTTTCCTGGCCAAATCCTATTTTTACTTTTCGAGGGTAATAACCTTGACCATTGATATTTGACAGACAATTTCTTGTCATTTGAAGGGTCTTCTTTTATGAATCTTAAAACATTAGACTTACGGCATTTTTCAAAGAGATCTCCTTTGTTGTTTTCAAGGGATCCCCAGTTGACAGTCGTGAACGAAAGAAGTATGAAAATGGATAGTTAAAGAGTGATGTTGCTTGTGACGTCTTTCAAGGTTATTCTAGTCTAGAATATCTTTATGAAAGATAACCTTTTTGAGAAGGATTGTAAAATGGTCGTAGAAAGTAGATAGATTTCAATAGAAAAGAATTTTTAACATGTACAGGAGTATGGGAAATATGTTCTCTCTCCCTTTCGCGTTCAAGAATTAAAAGCAGGTATTCGAATCGAAAATTACATGTTATTTCCAAAAATGAGTAACTTTCACATTTCGTTAGTTCTGTAGTTTGTGTCAAACATTAGTCCTAAGGTTCACCATGTATACTTTCCAAATGTTGTGATATCAAAAGCTTTTCTTCTAATGTTAAAAGGCTGTCCAACACCTTCAGTCCTATATTGAATATATAAGGCTGAATTGCAATTAGTTATTAGTTTCTGTAAAATTAATTGTGTTGACTGTGTAAAATTGTGTGAACTGTGTAAAAAATGTGTGTTAATTGTGGTAAAAATTAAATGTTGTGACTCAATCACTAATTGCATAATATACGTATATTACAGAGATATGTACTTAATTAGATAGTATACCAAATTTCTCTCATCAATCATGCGCGGATATTCGTCTTCTGCTAGCTTATGGGAATGTGAAGACTGGCCAATGAATCCCTGCTGACAATGTTCGAGGCGTCTACAGGCCATACAGGGTTTCATGGCTCGCTCCCTCTTGGATTAGTCAGCAGTGATTCCGGGCCATGCAGAAATTGTCCCTGGACTGTGGGCAAAGAAAAACTCCATCAGGTGTCACCCAACAGTGCTCATACCCACCAACGCAGCAACGATATTCTCCAAACCCCTCTAAACAAAGACCGTCGCTTTGAATTCCATGCCAGTTTTCGCTTTTCAAAACATGGCGGAAACCGCACTTATCCCTTAATTATGCTCTCTTGGCAGCGCTATCCATAGTGGCGACAGTGCCTCCAGCGTTTTTCTTTTAAAAACTTGTTAATATTTTTCACCACAATTCTTTGACCAATTTCTTCATTGAATTCATTTATATTTTTATTGTAAATTTTATTAGGTGTACTGCTAATTATTAAGATTAATGATGAATATTTTTAAGATTTTAATTATTAATAACAAAATTACGCGGTTACCCATTCATTCCTAATTTTTTAACTGGAAGTAAATGAAGTTTGTATTCATTTATACGGTACGTCTTTTGACAACACACCATCATTTGGCACAG
>BOPP01000015.1:822620-840459 GCA_017312745.1 Gryllus bimaculatus | reverse complement strand
GGGATCTTTATGCCAAAAATTTATTCTGGAGAGGAAATAATTTAGATGAAGCAATATTAACGATATCATCTTTCGTTTATCGCTATCATTTTATTGGTTGCATAGGTTACGGAAGAGTTGCCAAGAGACTTAGTAAACGACGTATTTTTGAAATGTTTTTAAATGACCGTTTCTCCAAATAAATTGATTGATTTTCTAGTATGTGTAAATGCAACAAATTTCTTCAAAGTAGAATATACGTTTAAGAGTATATAATGGTGGTTTAAATGACAAATAGATGAATTTTGATAAAAGATCGAACAGTTTGTGGAAAAAAAGGTATTAAAAAGCACATACCTCTGTGTCATCCAAAATGTCTTTGTTTCGTATACTGTTAGTTGCAGAAACTGCAGACCCTCACTGCCACTGCCACTGCCACCTTTTTGGGTTATTTTGTATGTGGTAATAAGGTTAAACTGCAATTTGAACCTTGGCCGCATAAAACATTGATTAGAAAATTAATAAGTCAGTTAAATTTAAGGCAGAATTTTTCTTTCAACTAATATTGACGTGTTATGTATCACATTAGAACTAGGACATTTTAATTCGAAATGTTTCATCGTATTTAAAACATCGATGTTTCTTTTCGATGTTTTCATTGACATCGAAAACCATTTGACGATGTATCGAAGTAACGATGTATAAACGGTTTGCTGAAATTTCCCATCACTAGGCGCGGCACAGCGCGGCTCAGTTCGGCTTGCGAGTCGCCCATTCTCAACGCACGGCCCGGCACGGTAGCGTCCCTTGTTCCAATAGTGGCGGACAGAAACATATGGATAATATGTTTCCAAAAAAACTTAAAAGATCCAATTTCTTTAGCTGTATAATTTTAATCGCCATGCGTTTAATCCTGTAAAATACCACTTATCGTTTTCAAATCGGGATTTCGTTCTTAAATTTTCTACACTTTTCTGCTAAGACTTGCCCTACTGGTCCTGGCAAATTTTTGAATGACATTACTACAGAATTCAATAATCAAGCTGCATTAGTTAGTTTTAGATCACATTATTCAAGCATGTTAATAGTTTTAGGCAAAGTTATAAATTGTGCGCGCCAATATATGTTAGTTTGCTTTTGATTCATTCGTTCCCTTGCAGCCATTATTGCTGAAACAATACACATCACATCTGATTTCTATAGAGGAAGAACCTTCTTCATAGCATAAATGTATAAACAGGAAAATAGTGAAGCATTGAGATGTGTTTCTCGTCTAGTAAAAAGAGGCTCTGGCAGAAGGGGAATTTCTGGTAGTTCCTCTTTGAAAATCTGTGTACTCGGCGATGCTTTTTAACAAAAACTCTTTTAATTGAAGAAGTCTTAACTTTATAGTGCCGCGAAGTAATTTCTTCGGCAGCATGATGAAGGCCTTGAACAATGCAACTAATGAGAAGCACTTCGGGACAGAACATTTCAAGAGCTATCCCTGCCGTAAGCATGCATGCTGTGCTATCCGTCAGAAATGCTAAGAATTTCTTCTTGATCTTCAGCTGGCATGGATAAACGCAATTCGTCTCTCACAGTCCTGGGAATGGTGGCATGGTTTGTTTTCTTTAAGACTCTGCACATAATTAAATGAGGAGATCTTGCATCTTTGGAATCCAATTCACTCACAACTACGTTAACTACATTCCTTCCGCAGGAATCAGTTGTTTCATCAATTGCATTGCATAAATTAATATTTTATGTCATCTGTAATTTCTTTGAGCACTTTATCATAGAATAAAAATTGATGTATTTTTTTTCGTAAAGTATACTCGTCTGGAATTTTTCTGTTAGTGTATTTCTGAAAAAAAAAAAAAAACAACAACAACACTGAATCAGGATTATTGAGCTTCCTCCGTGATACATTGTATGTAACTTCACATAACTCCTCACAATGTGCTTCACGTAACTTAATTTTCGTTTTCATTTGGTTTCAACTCTAGAAGAGGTTGAATTGTATTTATCAATGCATTTTTATGTGAGATGCAGTTAGCAAATGTTGATGCACTTAAAATTGTTTGATACCTCCTTGAACAAACTTGGAAAAACCCATTTTTCCCATCTAAAGTTAAAATTTTGTTACCTGCAATCCAACTTTGCAGAGAGGTCACATACGAGCTCTTGTCTTTGGTGTGCTATCTTGATTTAATTTTCACGCAACACAGGCTACCAAGATCGGCAAAGAAACTGAACCTACCTTCAAAACACAACCGGATTGAGTTAAAGCAGATTTCGAACTGGCAAAAAGGGATATCGTAATTTCAGAGCCAATGAGAAGTAAATGAATCTCCCCAACCTCTACTTGGAAAACTTCTGTATTGATGATAGAAGTTTTTTCTTTAATAAACTTTGATAAAAAATCTTAAATTAAATTTATGAAATTTTTTTGAGAAAAAACAGTTGTTTGAAAGTAATTTCTGCCAGCAATAAATATAATCGACTATTTCATGAAGTTATGTTGTATTAACATATTTAATACGAGTACTGTGTGATAAATTACACTGCGCTTATGTTCTATGTGTATTAATTTAGTAATTAGCACATTTTTAAGACATTTTGTGAAAGAGTTCTGCCAATTATCTATTAAATACGATTTTATGAATTTTATGGAGTGATGAGTGATTTAGACGATAATATACCAGCTATTGGTAGCAACAACTAAATTTTAAAATAGGATAACGAATGTTTATACAATTCCCTTCATCAGCCATATCATGGTCGCGTGCAAGGTAACATTGATAAGAAAGAAAACATCCGTCCGATTTAAAATTCTGAATTAAGAGTAAAATTTTAAAAAATTGAATCAAAAATATGTTGAGATTTTAAAATGCTCTTTAAAAAGCACATAAAAGCAGGAACTTTCTACGCGTTCAGATTAGAAGGTTAAACAGACAAATATTCTTGTCTGTTAAAAGTGCTGTCCGACCGTAAGCGAGAATTGTTAATATATGGATACTTCTTCATTTATTTCACATTATTGATAAATACAATAAATAACTGAATGATTTAATAACACACTACAAAATGAAAACGAGGAAAAAAATTACCATTCGGACTTATTCCTGTAACTTACGAAATGTGTTTACATAAGGGAGAATCAAGTAAAAAATAATTAAATAATAATAATAATAATAATAATAATAAGCATTCTTCTTTGGTCCTATCTTTCATATACGGAAGTTAGGTGACCCATAACGGGTTTTCTTGGGATAAATTATTCAGGGTGGTTTCCCGTTGCCTTCCCTGATATGATGATGATGATGATGATGATGATGATGATGATAGGGGGTGAAAGGACGAACACAATACGACCATGCCCGAGGCTGGACTCGAACCCGCGATCTCTCGGTACGAGATCACTCCGGCACTACTGCCTTAGCGATCTCGGCCACCGGATCGGCTAATAATAAGTAGTGAAGTGTATAAACATAATACAAGTCTTGCTTAATTGATAGAAAAAATCTGGCAGACATTATTTCCGTATGAAGCCATTATTCAACGCATCGCTCCGCTTCAGCTAGCGCATGTACACCCACTTCTGGATTTTAAGGGGAAATAAGAGCGAAGTGAGGGGAAGTTGTCCGTGCCCGTGGAAGCGCCGGGCTCCTCAGGCGGGCAAGAAGCTCGTGCGGGCGCGATTTGACGTGCCATCGTTAATTTAAACTCCGTATTGCGCGGCGAGGTCCGGAAAGTGATGGCGCCAGCTGTCGCCCTCCCCCCCCCATCCCCACGGGAGCGAGCGCCCTTCGCCGCCCTTGGGGCGACGGCTTTTGATGCCTTTGTCCGGCGAGCGGCTCGCGACTGGAAAAGGCCTTCACGCTTGGGGCAGCACGAACGGACCGGTGTCGCTGCCGGCGCCGGCCGCCGACCTCGTCGGCGGCCAGTGGCTGCGGTCGCGATCTGAGGGGGCGACAGGGCGGGCGGTAAAGGATAGAGACCGCTGCACTGTAACCCGCAAGCGGGAACCGCAACACAAAGTTAAAAGCCTTCAATTTAATGATGCCTTATTTTACGTGGCAAGACTGAGATCATCAGACCTGCTCTTCTGTCTGATCTATGGTGAACTGAGACTGACATCTGGCGGTGAAGGTGAGTCACACCACAGGTGTATCACGTGACCGCCCACAAGGCGCACCTGCTTGAAAGGCCCCAAGACCGCGGGTCGAAAAAGAGGCTGGCGACCAACTCCTTTGAATATCCTCTAATGGGGATCACCGAAAATCTCATGTGCTCTATATATTACTACTACTAGTACTCCGTCTGATAACGCAAATGTCGCTAACCTCCTTTCACCATCTAGACGAGAAAGACGATTTCACTCGGGTCACAAAACACGGGATTTGAATTTAGCTCAGAGGCTTATTTTAGGCTTGAGGCTTAGGCTTTAACATGCAGTGAATCTACTACTTGGGACAACCAGCTTTACTTCCCCTCTGAAGTAAGGCGTACCAAGGATACAAGACTTCGATTGGGTTTGAACCCGCGAACTTGGGTATAACAGTATGATACGCTAGCTGTTACATCACAAGACTGAGATCTCTACAGACATTTACATCACATCCGGAACGCGAAGTTCGACGGAAATGGGAACGGGCCGGAACGGGAACGGAAATGGCCCGAGACCGGAAGCTTCTTCACCAATGAATGTGTAGCAAATGATGGCGAAATTTTCCAGCTGATTGAGCGTGGGACACTTGATGTGCGATATTGATGTTAGAATGTGAATTTGCAATGTTACGATTTGAGGCGGGTTTTGTTAGTCATGTTGAGTTCATTTAATAATTTTAGATTAATTATTTTTCTATTCTTATTAATACTAAAAATTAAAATTCCTCCCCCAAATTAGTTTTATGTATTCGGTAACGTACACTGGAGTTGATTGATTTTTGATAAAATTATGGTTAGATCTATTTTTCGCAAGTTCGTAGTAGTTCTTCAATTTTTTAAATTCTCAAATGGCAAATCAGAGTTAACGGAGCAAGTACCTAGAAGTGCATTGGTTTCGTAAAATGTTTCTTGAAGTTCTCTTTTTTGCCGCTACAACAATTAAACTCCCCTCTCTCAAAATTTGTTTTATATATTAGTTTACGTACACTGGAGTTGATTTATTTCTGATAACATTTTTGTTAGATGCATTTTTCATAAGTTCGTTGTAATTGTTACGTTTTTTAAACTGTCAAATGGCAAATCGTATTTAACGTAACATCGTAGCTACAAGTTCATTGGTTTCGGCAGCTGTTTCTTTGATGTTATATTTTTTGCCGCTATAGGTTCTTAGCGCTATTCCTCTTCTCGTCCTCGCCTTCGCTTGGCTGTTTTCGATCGCGAGCTATTGTGGAGCGGCCTTAACGGGGGGGGAGGGGGCGAAGCGAGAATCCTCCGCTCCTCCCAAATCCCCAAACGACCGCTCGCAATCCCTCGTTTCGTCGCCAATTTCTCTCCCGCCCAAGAACGCGCGTCCCCACAGATTCAATTTTCTCCTTTGCTGTACTGCGATTTATGCAACTCTGCCCCTGGCAGGTATCAGCTGATGACGATTTCAGCCAGTCGGGAGATGGAACGTTACCATAGAGGCGGCACTGTGGTGACGCTCAAGCTCCCTATTATTGGATGAGATTGTCAACAGCTTTGGCGTCCAGGAGATGGAACGTCACCACAGTGATGTCAATATTGTGACGTTCAAATTCCCGATTGGGTGAGATTGTCAACAGCTGATGTCTTCTAGGAGGTTGAACGTCACTGTGGTGACGTTCAAGCTCCCGATTGCATGAACTGTCAACAGCTGATACCTGACAGGAGGTTGAACGTCACCATAGTGACGTCACTGTGGTGACGTTCATGCTCCCGATTGCATGAAACTGTCAACAGCTGATACCTGACAGGAGGTTGAACGTCACCATAGTGACGTCACAATTGTGACGTTCAATCTCCCGATTGAATGACATTGTCAACAGCTGATGTCTGCCAGAAGATGGAACGTCACCTCAGTGACGTCACTATTGTGACGTTCAATCTCCCGATTGGATGAAACTGTCAGCAGCTGATACCTGCCAGGGGCAGAGTTGCAAAAATCTCTGGAAAACATCAAGGTAGCATGGACACGAGAGCAAGGTTTCTTCGATGCTATTTACACAACAGTAGAATAACCGGTGTCGTAATTTTGACTACTACGTTGTTTTAAATCATTGTTTTCATCAGAACAATTGAAGGCTAGAAATAAAAAAAGGATGTAAGTACCATTTCATACATTCGAGAAAAATGAGTTTATATAGATGTTAAACCTATTGGAACATACAACTCCTGCCAATTACTGACACTATCAAGAAATGCGTCTGGACTTATTTATGTTATAGGGTTTGATTCGGTCATCATTATTCTGGTAAAAAACTAAATTTAGCAGAATTATTTCAAGTCTAGTAGCGTTGAGATTTCATGACTATTAATGTATTTACGAAGCGGTTATTAAAAGTAAAATTTTAAAATGTTCGTCGAACATAAACACACTTTAAATCCCCCCAAAACCGTCCAAATGACGGCTTCCCTAACTGTTCAGCGGTGCTTCTCTACGTCCGTCTTGTTTCAAATATCTTATCGATTTCCAAGAAATCATGCTGTGTTTGATTGAAGGCACTTTCTAAAGAGTGCGATTTACCGGAAGTGTTGAAATTCGGATTCAGATCTGTGAAAAATGATATTATCGTTGAAGTTAGTAACTTGATTCTCTTGCGATGAAATTCCACGGACAAGTGAGAAGCTTTCGCAGAAAGATACTCAGGCTTTATATTTCTGCGAAGAGCTTTTTACTGCGTTTCAGAAATCTAGGTGCCTCACACGACGAGGAAATTCTCAAAGGATTTCGCAATATCCTTAATGATTGTGAGTATAATGATCAAACGGAGAATATTTCTTTGTGATTCCAAAACGGACGATCTGCAAGAATTACGTTCACACTAAAAAATGTTCTAACGTTCTTCAGTATGCAAACAAATGGAACCATTGATACGTTATCATCCACTAGGTTGTTTTCTTAAACAACTGTATATTAAAATACTATATTCATTCTAATGTATTTTAAAATGATATAAACACACGGTATATACTATGGTTGTAAACGATCTCCAGTATAATTGGTTTTAAAACATTATGGTTTGGAAGATGTAAATTCTTCTGTTTTTGAAGAAACAATTAAATAAAACTTTACTGAAAAAGTATTTTTGAAAGAGTGATAGAAATTACTCTCACGCATAAAACTGATAAATGACAAAAGAACAAAGTTAGATTTTATTACGAACGTCAAGAAACTGTGTCAAGTGCAAATAAATCGGCAAGAAATCTAAAGACAGGGTATGAAATGCACTTCGTGTATGCAGCCTTTGCAGTGGATGCATTCAATACACACATGGAAATTTTGTTTTCCAGTATTTCATGTTTATTTTAAATGAATTTATTGTAGGTTATGCTTTATTGAAATACCGAAATTCCTCAAATATCTCTTGCAATACACCAGCAGTCAGAGTGACGGCTCGCGGGCATTCTCGGCAATCCCAACGCCGGAGCGTTTCTAGTTTTAAGAAAATGTCTTTGTCAATACTCATAGCATTGCTCTGGCTTTTTTATATCATTTTTTATTTTCTCCCTACTAGTTTTAACGTTCATGAGAAGAGGCAAGTTGTAAATTTGCAAAACATTCACTATTACATATTTCAATGTTTTTTACAATTACATTTATTAATTTACAATTAACAAGAAAATAAAATTTTGACAACGAATTTTCAGAATTTGTTACAACGTTGCTAAAAAGTACATTGCATCATAGCAAGAATTGCGAAATAATTATTGCAGTAATGTAAGAGTACTTTAGAGCAGTAAATTATTGCATAAATTTCCTTAATATTAAACCTAAAAGGATTTAAAAAATGCCATTATCCTTGAGCTTTCATGAAGTGCGCTTTTCGCATTTTTGCCAAAAGGAACGCCGTAATGTGACGGCGACGGTTATTCGTTGCAGGGCGAAGCTTGTGGCCGACGAGCGTTTCTCGGGTGGTCGAGACTGAGGTCCATGGGAGGGAAGGTGAGGGTGAGGGCAAGGGTGGGTTGAAGGGCAAGAGGGAGAGAGGGGTAGAAAGAAGTAGAGAGAAGGAGAGGTAGAGAAGGAGAGGTAGAGAAGGAGAGGTAGAGAAGGAGAGGTAGAGAAAGAGAGGTAGAGAAAGAGAGGTAGAGAAAGAGAGGTAGAGAAAGAGAGGGAGAGGTAGAGATAGAGAGAGGTAGAGGTAGAGGTAGAGATAGAGATAGAGGTAGAGGTAAAGGTAGATAGAGAGAGAGGTAGTGGTAGATAGAGAGATGTAGAGAGAGAGAGAGGTAGAAAGAGAGGTAGAGAGAGAGAGGTAGAGAGAGAGAGGTAGAGAGAGAGGTAGAGAGACCCCCGTCTCCGCCCCGTCTCCGCCCCGCGTCTCCCGCCCCCGTCTCCGCCCCCGTTCTCCGCCCCCCCGGTCTCCGCCCCGTCTCCGCCCCCGTCTCCGCCCCCGTCTCCGCCCCGTCTCCCGCCGCCGGTCTCCGCCCCCGGTCTCTCCGCCCCCAAAACGTTCTCCCCCCCGTCTCCGCCCCCGTTCTCCGCCCCCGTCTCCGCCCCCGTCTCCGCCCCCGTCTCCGCCGCCGCGTCTCCGCCCCCGTCTCCGCCCCCGTCTCCGCCCCGTCTCCGCCCCCGTCTCGCCCCCGTCTTCCGCCCCCGTCTCCCCCCCGTCTCCGCCCCCGTCTCCGACCCCGTCTCCGCCCCGCTCCGCCCCCGTCTCCGCCCCTGTCTCCGCCCCTCGTCTCCCCCCCGTCTCCGCCCCCGTCCCCGCCCCCGTCTCCGCCCCTACCACTGCCTCGCCCCGCCCCCGCTCCTCCCTCGTCCACCCACCTCCCGCCTCGCCTCCGTATCCCCGCAGCCTCTGCCACCGCCTCGCGCCCTACATCTCCCTTCCACTGCGCCACCGGCCCTCGCCTCCCACGTCCGCCCCCGCCATAGTTTTCCGCCCTCGCCACCGCCCACACCCCAACCTCGTGCCCCATCCTCCGCCCCCGCCTCCGCCTCCTGTTCCCGCCTCCTCCCCTCCTCCCCTCCCCCGCCTCCGCACCCGACTCTTGCCCTCCGTCGTCCGCCCTCCGGGACAGACATATCAGGCCCGACAGCGGCCTCAGCGACCAAAGGACATGGAACTGGCTTTACCTCCCAATTCAGATTAAGAGTTCAAGAAGGGATGCGCATAGTCCAAGAAATTTTGCCGCTCGAGTTTCCTGGAAAACAGTTCAATCGGCTTGGTGGCAACAAACCCCGCTCATGTCCAGTTTTTACAGATTTTGAGAGTGTGAATATATTCACACGAAAAGGCACAGCCTTCATTTTCGTTTAACACTATTAAATGTTCTAAAACTTCTAAAATTTATCAATATAAAAGTACAATATTATAACGAGCCGAAATTTTTGACTATACAGACGCGATCGAACCAGTCTACAAAAAATCATTTAGAAACGAAAGTTGTGTCAACTTCGCTCTTGAAAACAATAAAGACATTAATTTCTAATTGAAAGGCTGAGTCCAGAAATATATAACACGCACGTACCAATCTATTTACCAATTTTTACAATGTTGTAGAATTTTTAGATAATGGCTTTTCAGTAGTAAAATTTTAGACAGAAGAAAATTGAAATTAGATTGAATTGTACAAAATAAATATAGAAAAATCTAAACGAGAAAACATTTATGACATGTGCTAGGTGTTATTCGCTTATTTAAAAAAGTTAGACCACTTCCTAGATCTATTTCAAGTATCTACTTGATGGTAAAGTAATTTATAAAAACAATTTCTTTGGTTTACTTTTAATGTCATACCACAACTACTAGCGTCATTAGCGCAACCAACTGATTGCTTGTGCAGGATGACAGGATATGATGAACTAGGGGTTAAAGGAACGAACGCAATACAACCATGGCCCGAGGCGATCCGAACCCGCGATCCTTCGGCCCGAGATCCGCCGTACGCACTACTGCCTTACGTAATCTTCGACCACTGGATCGGCCAAAGTTGCTTCACACTGCGTAGTAAATGAAAATAGTTTTTTGGAGATGTACAGTTTTCGGATATAATCCATTATTTCAGGCAAGACTGGCGGAAGTTACTTGAATCTCAAATTGAAATTGTAATTTTAAGTAATTTGTAAAACATAGCTGAGTTAACGGGAAATTCGCTGGTGATACCTCCGAAATATGGCCGACAGATGGTGAGGACAACTCAGTTATCAAACCTCGCGGCACGCAGGGAAAGCTCCTTTCTCTTGCCTGCTGAAAACAATTTTACAGATTCATTGTACACTAGCTTGTAATTAAAATATGCATTAGCCGGTTAATCAATAACAGGCAATGAAATTTGTGCTGCATACAAATTAAGCTTGCCACTAAGCTTATTTATTTACTTTCTCAGACATATCCATAAACCGCCGGGCCAGATCAGAAAACCGCGAGAACAATGCTCATCTCCTTTTTCCTCCAACTCCAAACTGGAACAATTTTACTCTTTACATAAAACAAAACAAAATCTTTACTTTTACCATTATTGGCCAGCATGCCATGCAAAACAGAAAACCTGAACCAAAAACAACCCATTGAAGAAAGGTAACACTCATCTTCGGACTGATTCAGGTCGTCCACGACAGATAATTACTCAAAGGTTTTAAGACGTCTCTCTGATCTGGGGCGCTTCTTCGCAGCCCTTTTACGAGGTTTCCAAGCAGCAATCGATGGGCCAGTGCTCGACACATCTCCGCTCCCCGCCCTTCGTCCTCCACATTGATTCCCGATGCTGTTGGAGGGCGAGCGACACCCCCCACCTCGGCGAACAATCCTCTCTAGCAATGTGAGGCCCCGCCCTCCCCGCCAGTTACGGGTTGTGTGCGTAATTAAGGATAAAATAATTGTTAGTGGCTGAACTAGACTCTGTCCTACCTTTCACCCATCGCCATCTTCGCAATATCAATTTCACAAAGTTCCAATGGGCATTTACTATTAGAGCACTTAGCTGCCGATCGTGTTGGTGGCCGAGATCGTTGAAGAAAGTCTCGTGCACCAATAGCGCATCTCGCGGAGGCGATGTGGTGTAACGGTTAGCCGGTACAGGACTGTTGTACCCAAGTTGCGCGGGTTCATAACCCGAAAATCGAAGCCATGGATTTTGTTAAGCGGCGAAAAACTCCTTCGTACGCCTTCCTTCGGAGTGGGAAGGTAAAGCCGGCATGTCCGATTGCACGTTAGATTTACTTGCATGTAAAAAGATCCTCAAGCCTGGAATATGACGCCTCTGATCTTCAAATTCAAATCGCCTGTTTCTCGCCCTCAATAGAAATACCTCACCTTTCTCTCCTAGTTGGCTGAAAGCGAGCGTAGCCGTAAGATTTTGTGTGGTCTCAGACGGTAAGAGCAGGTCTGATGGCCCGAGTGCTCGCCACGTAAAATAAGCCAAATTCAATTCAATTCCAAATAATTGAAGTCGTTTTGTCAACATTGATTGATTAGGAAGAGCGAGCTATTGACGGTTTTGCCTGTCCATCGCGAGACTCGCTATATGTGGCGCAAAGGTGGGAGACTGACTGTCTCCTGGACTGTGAAGAGTAACTGGTTTCCCTACCATTCCGTCACTAGTGTAAGCGACTGGTCGTGAGTAAAGCAAAAACCCGTCAAAGCACAGCGTAATCTTGCTGGAAGAAGCAAATTCTAAGGTTCGAGGATTAATTTTCTTCAATATTTCCTTCTTTAATATGTCAACAACCACATTAGCAAGATTCCCACGATTCGTCTGTCACTGTTTTTGTCATGCCAGTTACCTTATAGGCCTCCATGTATACGTAAGCTAACGGCGGCTCGAAGTCCATGGAATATCTCAGCTATCCGGGAGACGCCGCGTCGTTGGCTGGGTGCCGACGTATTGCGCTTGACATGGCGCCAGGCTTCCTCAGGGCAGTTCAGTTTAACCCCTAAGCTGCGCCTGTGTGTAAGGCAGCCGGTTTTGAAGGAGGATATCTTTCAGAAGTTTTCGTCAATCGTTGGCGAGGAGATAAAAAAGAATTACTGTTTGAGATCGCCATTGTTAATTCCAGCAAAAATTATATTTATTATTTTCAACATATTTAATCAAAGAAAGTTTCTTCAATTTTACGTTTGATGGATCATATCACTCATTTAATAACCTCTTACCTGAACTTACTAGCATCATCTTCACGATTGAATTATAATGTATGCTAAACACCACGTTGGCAAATATTTGATTCGTGATATTTAAATTGAGGGTCCCTGCCTTTCGTAGCGGTGACATTTTAAATTACACCTTGCCAATAAAGAATGGAAAATTTCATTACGCTTATCGCACAAATAGACGAATTCAAAATAAGAAAGACGCGGTTTTTTAAGAATTAAAGTAAATATTTGCTTTCAAAATTTTTAGGTGATTTTGAAGCTGGGAATTACAGCAATTTCTTAGCATAAAATTAACCATGATAATTTTTGCTCATCAGGGTTAAAAATTAAACTTAAAGTAAAAAAGTCGCTTAAAGAAAGAAATTGCAATTACAAACTTAATTCACGAATGCGTTATTTAACCTTCAATCAAATGAAGTCAAAGCACCCTAAAAATACAAATTAATTTAAGAAACACAAAGCAAAGCCTAAGAGGTGTTTTAGCCACATTTTCTTGCAAAAACTCCTGTGAAACATCTTGCCGGAAATGTAACGGGTGGTTTCCGTGAAACGTTACCCACTGGACTTTTAAATACACATTTTCCACGGCAATGTTCAAAAACGCCACACAACCTTACATTTACACAGAGGAGCGGAGTAAATCTAGAGAACAACGCGAGGAGCCTCCGAAAACAGGCGACGAGAAGGCGTCGCGTCCACAAGCTAGCATAGTCCAACAGAACGGGATAGCTTAAAGTCTGAATCCTTCGGCACTACAGCATACTTGATACTGGCGCCAGCGAATTCCCGCCTGCATAAAATTACCGCGACACGGACGCAGCTTGCGCGCGCGGGGCACGCCACCCCCCCCCCGCCACCACCACCCCACCTACCTCTCCCAACAGTCCGCCCCCCACCGCCCGTCGCCACCCCGCGCCCAGCACAGTGCGGCTAAAATAGCCCGAAATATGCGCATTGAAGAAAAGGCAGAATGGGAAATGAGCATATAAATGTTGCCATTTATTTTATTATTTCATGTATTATTATTATTATTATTATTATTTATTATTAATTATTATTATTATTATTATTAAATATGCCTTTATTGATAGGCAAGGCCCCGGGCGCCATTCAGCGGCCCGCTCTTCCGCCCTAACCAATAATGTTTTCTAAAAAAAATTAAACTGTAATATAATCGTACAAGGTCGTAAGTAGTTAGAGGGGAAAGCAACGTTATTTAAAGCGACTTATATATAGATAAGCATCAGCAGGTTAAATGGATACAATGTACGAATAATAGGGTTTGAAATAATTTAAACATGTCAAGCGAGATTCAAAACCCCAAATTTTGCAATTTCAATGAATAGATTTCATGTCCTTTTCACTATCGCGCGCTTCGTGGCAGCTGGTTATTTCACGCCCGAGCAGCTGTGAATTATATTTCTATAAGAAAAGACGCAATATCAGGTATTATATGAGTTCCTGAATTCTAATTCCACGTTTGTAAATCAGACCCATTTTGATAGCCGAAATATATGAAGAAAAACATTCAAAAACGAAGCTATTTGTCAAGAAAATTAATTTCCATGTTATTTAAATGCAATTTAAGGTCTCATTTGGAAAAGATTGCTACCTTTTTTTTTCCGAGTTCCACGCCACCCAGCTAGGAAAAAACTATATATTTTTTGTGCAAAATAGGTCTATTTAAAATAACCTACATGTTAAGATGTAATGCGCAGCTTGTGCCCACGCTGCACTTGTGCAAAATGATAGCCGCTTGGTGTGAAAAAAAATTTGAAGATACCAGAAACCCAGCCAATATTTTGATCGCAATATGTGTGGAATAGAATCAACTCGTGAAACACCAGCATGACGTTCTCGTGTTTCGGTCCAATTTATCCCACTGTGGGCCCCACCACGCCACCCATACCTGGCCTCCACCGCCACCGTCCCCACCACCGCCACCGCCAAGGCGAACCTCGAACTTCTCCCAGGTTTTGATTCGATAGCCCAGGAGCATTCTTTATATGACGCTCTTAAGCCCGCGGAGAGTTTAAATTCTTTAAAACGTCCGCCGAAGCCTCCGCCGGCGCCGGTGGCGTTCTGTTGTCTCCGGGGCGCCTCCGCCGACGCAGCTTAGGCAGAACGCCCAGCGACGCCGGCCGTTGAGGCGAGAAAATTCCCCACGCAAGGCAGGGCAACGGGCGGCAGGCCACGCGGAATGCGGGAGGTCGGCCCGGGCGGCGCAAGCGGCGAAGGGCCGGCCCGAAAAAGGACGCGACGAGGCGAACGCGCGCAGGAGACGGAATGGGAAAAGTATTTGGAAAGTTGCGCAGGGCGAGACGAGACGAGGGACAAACGTAGACGTCTTTGTTGCAGAAACGATGAGAGGAAGGGGCGGAACCGGAGGGAATAGCGGCAGCGGGTCGAGAAGAGCGGTACGAAGGAAACGGAGAGCGATAATGGGAACGAGCAGGTGCAGGGACGGGACGAGTCGAGGCGCCTTTGGAAGGCGGGTTGAGAGGAAAATAAGAAGCGGGACGTGGCGGGCGTCACGGCGGGGACCGTGTGCGGTGAGGAGCGCTGGGTGCGACGGGGCTGGAAGCGGCGGCTGGGGGTGAGGGAGAGATTAGGGCTGAGATCAGGTGCCGGTGCGGGATGTGTAGCGGCCGGCCGGGAAGACCGGGCGAGGCGGGGCGCGGCGAAGGAGGGAAAGATCGTGGGGCGGGCGGAGCGGGGTAGGACGGAGACTGGATGGGACGGGTGCATGAGACGGATGGACGGGGATGGGACGTGATGGGACGGGGATGGGACGGGGATGGACGGGATGGTGAAAGGCTGCGGCGGGCCGGGCGCGAGGGCGGCGGATGGAGGGCGGTTGAGCGGGGCCACAGTGGAAGGCAGGCTACCGGGGCGGAGGCGAGCGCGGATGAACGGAGTGGGCCGGAGACGGAGCGGGGCTGCGCGAAAGATGGTCACAGTGACGAAAAGGCCCCGCTGCGCCTCTTGTTGTTTCATCTCAGGCGAATGACGGGCGGGGCGCGGCCGGGCGCGCGCGTTTCACAAGCCCCTAAAAACAGCGAAATATGTTTCCGCAACGACGCGCACTGCTCCTCGGACCGCTCTTCCCTCCCTCTCCCCTCCTATACCCCCGCGATTCCCTCCACTTGCTCGACCTCTCCTGCTCTTTTGCTCCCTTTCCATGGCGCCGTCGTCCCTCACCGCCACGCAAGCCTGACCGTAACCACACGACTCGTAAGACGCCACACCTGCCAGCAATGCTCAAAATTTCCTAACTTTATCAGTTTTCTTCTTTCGTTTTCATTTCGCCAAGTTCAACGATAGTTGATTGTGTTAACTCACCTAAATATAACATTAACTCTGCATCTTCGAATTTACATGAAAATCTTAAAATCTTCACTAACTTTCTTATATCTATGAATAATTCAAATTTTTGCAATGAAAGAGGAGATGAACTTGTGTAAATAAAAGGCCACTTTTTATTTTCTCGCCTTTCGAAAATTGTTTTTATCTTTTAGCGTCGCCCTCTTCACCTATTCAGCATCTTAAGCACATCCATCGTGATTCGCCCATCCGGATATATCCTACGATTCCTCAGTATCACGAGTCTCCAGGAGGGTTCTATCACCGGCCCACCCATAATATATTTTCCATTGTGATGATTGTTGGGTTGACTCTATCCCTTCTGGCTGTTGGAGGGCTGTTTCTTAAGCTCATCCAGAGTTCACCGATGGCATATCCTATAAGCGAAGAGACGCGTATGCCCATTCGCAAGCGTTTCGCGTGGAAAGCGGGCTCAATAGTCGGGTGTGATGGAGCAGTACTGCAGTCGGAAACAGGAAAAAGTGAGTGGGAGATGGACATCGTTGTGTGGTCACAATACAGCCCCGATCTCAAGCCAGCCGATCGCGCCCATCAGCTTCAAGGATATAAGGAGGAAAATCGTTGGATAGTCAGTATCGATCGGTGCCGTTAGTATAGCGATTGTTGAACGGTGATAATTCTGGAACGACACAATTACACAATGACCAAGAAGTAATTTTTTATTTATTTGGAAATGGTATATTAGCCCCAGTATTGGTAATAAGAAAATTAAAATGCAATTCTAGCAATTATTAATGTATTCCTCTTATAGTGCTTAGAAGTTTAAAAACTGAAGCTTCAGAATTCAAAAAGAAACCTGCATGTTACAACATTTAAAGCAAACATTTTCCATCGACTTTTGATGAAATAAGTTTCTTGTTTTTTTTTAGCGCGAAATTGTCTGAAAGTCCAGTTGATTATTCTAATCCTTTTTGTTTCCAAGAGGTAAATGGTCTTTTAACTCGTCTCGTAAACTCCTCCCTTCCACAAACTGCATCATCTGAAGCACGCGTGCTCGCCGCTCCGGGAAGAGCCCCTTATGTAAGGCGCTCGCAAGCTGAAGAAGGGACGCCCCCGCCCCGCACCTTTGTGGCCCATTCGGCCGCGCGTTGAGGGCGGGGGGGGGAAGTCAGCGGACCGAGGAACGGGCGCCGCAGGCATCCAAGTAATTTCCACCTTGCCACCGCGCCCTTTGACCCTCACCCACAGAATCGGTCTTATACTTTCCCTCGCCCTCGCCCTCGCCCTCGCCCTCGCCCTTCGCGCCCTCCAGGCCCGCCATCACCAACCCTTGCCATGCTCTTTGCCGCTCACCCTCGGCATCGCCGGTCCTTCACACTTTCTGTTGCCCTCGCCCGTCCCGCGCCTCCGCCCTCGCCCTCGCCCTCCCCTCGGCCCTACGCCCTCGACCCTCGCCCTCAGCCCGTCGCCCTCGCCCTCGCCCACGCCCTCGCCCTCGCCGCTCGCCCTCGCCCTCGCCCTTGCCCTGTGCCCTCGCCCTCGCCCTTGCCTTGCTCTCCCTTTGATGCTGCACTCTCGCTCAGACTTATCCTTCTTGTTTCTCCACGCGATTGCCCTTCACCCCCTTCCCACCCCGGCTCTCCCTCTGCCCCTCATCTTCGACATCGGGCTTTCCTTAATCTCTCTCACCTCTGCACTCTCTCTCTCCTCTCCTCTCTCTCTACCTCTCTCGTCTCCTCCTATACCCTCTCTCTCTCTACCTCTCTCTCTCTCTTACGCTGCTCTCTTCTCGTCTACCTCTCTCTCTTCTACCCTGCCTCTCTCTCTACCCTCTCTCTCTCTACCTCATCCTCTCTCTACCTCTCTCTCTAGCCTCTCTCTCTCCCTACCTCTCTCTCTTACTCGCTCTCGCTCTAGCCTCTCTACTCTCTTACCCTCGCTCTCTACTCCTCTGCTCTCTACCTCTCTCTATACCTCTCTCTCTACCTCTCTCTCTACCTCTCTCTCCCTCTTACCTCTCTCATCTACCTCTCTCTCTACCTCTCTCTCCTCTCACCCTCTCTCTCTCGACCTCTCTCTCTCTACTCTCTCTCTCTACCTCTCTCTCTGTCTACCTCTCCTCTCTCCTACCTCTCTCCTCTCTACTCTCCTCTCTACCTCTCTCTCTCACCCCTCTCCTTCGTCTACCTCTCTCTCTAACCTCTCCTCTTCTACCTCTCTCTCTCTCTACCTCTCTCTCCTTATACCTCTCTCTTCCCTACCTC
>BOPP01000015.1:808311-822595 GCA_017312745.1 Gryllus bimaculatus | reverse complement strand
GTGGTAGATAGAGAGATGTAGAGAGAGAGAGAGGTAGAGAGAGAGGTAGAGAGAGAGAGAGAGGTAGAGAGAGAGGTAGAGAGAGAGGTAGAGAGAGGTAGAGAGAGAGAGGTAGAGAGAGAGGTAGAGAGAGAGGTAGAGAGAGGGAGGTAGAGAGAGAGGTAGAGAGAGAGAGAGAGGTAGAGAGAGAGGTATAGAGAGAGAGGTAGAGAGAGAGAGAGGTAGAGAGAGAGAGGTAGAGAGAGAGAGGTAGAGAGCAGAGGAGTAGAGAGCGAGGGTAAGAGAGTAGAGAGGCTAGAGCGAGAGCGAGTAAGAGAGAGAGGTAGGGAGAGAGAGAGGCTAGAGAGAGAGGTAGAGAGAGGATGAGGTAGAGAGAGAGAGGGTAGAGAGAGAGGCAGGGTAGAAGAGAGAGAGGTAGACGAGAAGAGAGCAGCGTAAGAGAGAGAGAGAGGTAGAGAGAGAGAGGGTATAGGAGGAGACGAGAGAGGTAGAGAGAGAGGAGAGGAGAGAGAGAGTGCAGAGGTGAGAGAGATTAAGGAAAGCCCGATGTCGAAGATGAGGGGCAGAGGGAGAGCCGGGGTGGGAAGGGGGTGAAGGGCAATCGCGTGGAGAAACAAGAAGGATAAGTCTGAGCGAGAGTGCAGCATCAAAGGGAGAGCAAGGCAAGGGCGAGGGCGAGGGCACAGGGCAAGGGCGAGGGCGAGGGCGAGCGGCGAGGGCGAGGGCGTGGGCGAGGGCGAGGGCGACGGGCTGAGGGCGAGGGTCGAGGGCGTAGGGCCGAGGGGAGGGCGAGGGCGAGGGCGGAGGCGCGGGACGGGCGAGGGCAACAGAAAGTGTGAAGGACCGGCGATGCCGAGGGTGAGCGGCAAAGAGCATGGCAAGGGTTGGTGATGGCGGGCCTGGAGGGCGCGAAGGGCGAGGGCGAGGGCGAGGGCGAGGGCGAGGGAAAGTATAAGACCGATTCTGTGGGTGAGGGTCAAAGGGCGCGGTGGCAAGGTGGAAATTACTTGGATGCCTGCGGCGCCCGTTCCTCGGTCCGCTGACTTCCCCCCCCCGCCCTCAACGCGCGGCCGAATGGGCCACAAAGGTGCGGGGCGGGGGCGTCCCTTCTTCAGCTTGCGAGCGCCTTACATAAGGGGCTCTTCCCGGAGCGGCGAGCACGCGTGCTTCAGATGATGCAGTTTGTGGAAGGGAGGAGTTTACGAGACGAGTTAAAAGACCATTTACCTCTTGGAAACAAAAAGGATTAGAATAATCAACTGGACTTTCAGACAATTTCGCGCTAAAAAAAAACAAGAAACTTATTTCATCAAAAGTCGATGGAAAATGTTTGCTTTAAATGTTGTAACATGCAGGTTTCTTTTTGAATTCTGAAGCTTCAGTTTTTAAACTTCTAAGCACTATAAGAGGAATACATTAATAATTGCTAGAATTGCATTTTAATTTTCTTATTACCAATACTGGGGCTAATATACCATTTCCAAATAAATAAAAAATTACTTCTTGGTCATTGTGTAATTGTGTCGTTCCAGAATTATCACCGTTCAACAATCGCTATACTAACGGCACCGATCGATACTGACTATCCAACGATTTTCCTCCTTATATCCTTGAAGCTGATGGGCGCGATCGGCTGGCTTGAGATCGGGGCTGTATTGTGACCACACAACGATGTCCATCTCCCACTCACTTTTTCCTGTTTCCGACTGCAGTACTGCTCCATCACACCCGACTATTGAGCCCGCTTTCCACGCGAAACGCTTGCGAATGGGCATACGCGTCTCTTCGCTTATAGGATATGCCATCGGTGAACTCTGGATGAGCTTAAGAAACAGCCCTCCAACAGCCAGAAGGGATAGAGTCAACCCAACAATCATCACAATGGAAAATATATTATGGGTGGGCCGGTGATAGAACCCTCCTGGAGACTCGTGATACTGAGGAATCGTAGGATATATCCGGATGGGCGAATCACGATGGATGTGCTTAAGATGCTGAATAGGTGAAGAGGGCGACGCTAAAAGATAAAAACAATTTTCGAAAGGCGAGAAAATAAAAAGTGGCCTTTTATTTACACAAGTTCATCTCCTCTTTCATTGCAAAAATTTGAATTATTCGATAGATATAAGAAAGTTTCGTGAAGATTAAGATTTTCATGTAAATTCAAGGATGCAGAGTTTAATGTATATATTAGGGAGTTAACACAATCAATATGTGAACTTGCGAAATGACGAAGAAAAACTGTAAAGTTAGGAATTTTGAGCATTGGCTGGCAGAGCGTGGCGTCTTACGAGTCGTGTGGTATACGGTTTCCGGCTGCGTGGCGGTGAGAGATCGACGGGCCAATGGAAAGGAGCAACAAGAGCAGGAAGGTCAGAAGCGAGTGGAGGGAATACGCGGGGGTTAGAGGGGAGGGAAGGGAAGAGCGGCTCCGAGAGCAGGCGCGTCGTTGCGGAAACATGATTTCGCTTTTTTAAGGGGCTTGTGAAATCGCGCGCGGCCCGGCCGCAGCCGCCCGTCTTCGCCTGAGATGAAACTAACAAGAGGCGAGCGGGGCCTTTTCGTACTGTGACATCTTTCGCGAGCCCCGCTCCGTCTCCGCCCACTCCTCATCCGCGCTCCTCCGCCCCGGTAGCCTGCCCCACTGTGGCCCGCTCAACCCCTCCATCCGCCGCCCTCGCCCGCCCGGCGCTTTCCCATCTTCGTCCACGTCCACCGTCCCATCGTCCTCGTCATCCGTATCCCGTCACCCTATCCCCTCCCGTCCCATCCCGCATCCGTCTCCCGCCATCGTCACTTCGTCACCGGCCATCCCCCTCGTCCATCCGTGCCTCTCATCGTCCACCGTCATCCGTCCCATCCTCACTCGTCTACCTTTCACCGTCCATCTCATCGCCATCCCGTCATCTCCGCCTCCGTCCCCCCATTCGTCCATCCCGTTTCTCCGCCCCTCCCGCCCGATCTTCCTCTTGCCCGCGCCTCGCCCGGTCTTCCGCGGCCGCCTACATCATCCACGCAGCCGCACCTGATCTCAGCTAATCTCTCCCTCACTCCCAGCCGCCTCCAGCCCCGTCGCACCAGCGCCCCACCGCAACGTCCCCTACGACCCGCCAGCTCCCCCTTATTCGTCAACCCCCTGTCCAAGAGGCGTCGACCGTCCCGTCCCTGCACTGCTCGTTCCCATTCGCTCTCCGTTTCCTTCGTACCGCTCTTCTCGACCCGCTGCCTATTCCTCCGGCTTTCGCCCCTTCCTCTCATCGTTCGCTACAACACGTCGTACGTTTGTCCCTGTCTCTCTCCCCGCGCAACTTCCAATACCTTTTCCCATTCCGTCTCCTGCGCGCGTTCGCCTCGTCGCGTCTTTTTGGCCGGCCCCGCCGCGCGCCCGGCATCCCCTTCGCATTCCGCGTGGCCTGCCCCCGTTGCCCTGCCTTGCGTGGGGAATTTTCTCGCCCAACGGCCGGTCGTCGCTGGGCGTTTCTGCTAAGCTGCTCGGCGGGAGGCGCCCCGGAGACAACAGAACGCCGACGGCGCCGGCGAGGCTTCAGGCGGACGTTTTAAAGAATTAAACTCTCGCGGGACTTAAGAGCGTCATATAGAAGAATGCTCTCTGGGATGAATACAAAACCGGGAGAATTCGAGGTTCGCCTTGGCGGTGGCGGTGGTGGGAAGCGGTGGCGGTGGAGGCCGGTATGGGTGGCGTGGTGGGGCCCACAGTGGGCTAAAGTTGGACCGAAACACGATGACGTCATCTGGTGTTTCCACGAGTTGGATTCTATTACACAATATTGCGATCAAAATGGATTTGGCTGGGTTTTCTGGTAATCTTCAAATTTTTTTCCCGAAGCGCTATCATTTTGCACAAGATGCAGCGTGGCAAAGCTGCGCATTACATCTTAACATGTAGTTATTTTAAGATAGACCTATTTTTGCGCAAAAAATATATAGTTTTCCTAGCTGGGTGGGTGGAACTGGAAAAAAGGTAGCAATTTTTAAAAATGAGACTTAATCTGCATTTAAATAATATGAAATTAATTTTCTTGACAAAATACTTTCGTTTTGAATGCTTTTTCTTATATATTTCTGGCTATTCAAAATGGGTTGATTTAGAGACGTCGAATTAGCATTCAGGAACTCATATATTACCGATATTGCGTCTTTTTAGTAGAAATATATATTCACATGCTGCTCGGGGTGAAATAACCAGCTGCCACGGAAGCGCGCGATAGTGAAAAGGACATAAATCTTTATAAATTCAAATTGGGTTTTGAATCTCGTCTTGAATTTTAAAAATTCATTTCAAACCTATTATTCGTACATTGTATCGCATTAACCTGCTGATGCTATCATTATAAGTCGCTTTAAATAACGTTGCTTTCCCACTAAACTACTTACGACCACTTGTACGATTATATTACAGTTTAATTTTTTTAGAATACATTATTGGTTGGCGGAAGAGCGGGCCGCTGATGGCGCCGGAGCCTTGCCAATATCAATAAAGGCATATTAATAATATAATAATAATAATAATAATAAATTAATAATAATAATAATAATAATACATGAATAATAATAATAAATGGCACATTATATGCTATTTCCTCATTCTGCGCTTTTCTTCAATGCGCATATTTCGGGCTATTTTAGCCTCACTGTGCTGGTGCGGGGGTGGCGAGGGCGGTGGGGGCGGACTGTTGGGAGAGGTAGGTGGGGTGTGTGTGGCGGGGGGGCGGGGCGTGCCCGCGCGCCAGCTCGTTCGTGTCTGCGGTAATTTTATCAGGCGGAATTCGCTGGCGCCAGTATCAAGTATGCTGTAGTGCCGAAGGATTCAGACTTTAAGCTATCCCGTTCTGTTGGACTATGCTAGCTTGTGGACGCGACGCCTTCGCCGCCTGTTCTCGGAGGCTCCTCGCGTTGTTCTCCTAAGATTTACTCCGCTCTTCTGTGTAAATTAAGGTTTGTGCGTTTGTGAACATGGTGGAAAATGTGTATTAAAAGTCAGTGGGTACGTTCACAGAACACCCGTTTCCGGAAGATGTTTCAAGGAGTTTTGCCAGAAATGTGTCTAAACACCTCTTAGCTTTGCTTTTGTGTTTCTTAAATTAATTTGTATTTTTTAGGTGCTTGACTTCATTTGATTAAGTTTATTCGATTGTGAATTAAGTTTGTTTTGCATTTTTTCTTTAAGCGACTTTTTTTACTTTAAGTTTATTTACCCTAATGAGCAAAATTATAATGTTAATTTTATGCTAAGAAATGCTAATTCCACTTCAAAAAATCACCTAAAATTTTGAAAGCAAATATTTACTTTAATTCTTAAAAACGCGTCTTTCTTATTTTATTCGTCTATTTGTGCGATAAGCGTAATGAAATTTTCATTCTTTATTGCAAGGTGTAATTTAAAATGTCACCCTACGAAAGGCAGACCCTGCAATTTAATATCACGAATCAATATTTGCCAAACGTGTGTTTACATACATTATAATTCAAGTGAAGATGATGCTAGTAAGTTCAGGTAAAGAGGTTTTAATGAGTGATATCATCCATAAACGTAAAATTGAAGAAACTTTCTTGATTAATCTGTTGAAAATAATAAATATATTTTAGCTGGATTAACAATGGCGATCTCAACAGTAATTTGTTTATCTCCTCGCCACGATTGACGAAACTTCTGAAGATATCCTCCTTCAAACCGGCTGCTTACAACAGGCGAGCCGAGATGGTAGTGAGAGATATAGGTAAGCGTTGAGATTTCAGTGACTATTAATCGTATTTTTACGAAGCGGCTTAATTTAAAAGTAAAATTTTAAAAAAATGGTTTTTCGTCGAAAACGCATTAAACCACAACTTTTCAAAATCCCTCCGGCCCCGCAAAAAACAGGTGTCCCAAAATGGGAAAACGGCTTTCCCCGCCCCCCCTTCAACTGGTTGTTTGTTTTTTCAGCCGGGTTGCGCTTTTTTTTTCTTAAAAACCGTTCCCCCCCCGTCCCCCCCCCCCTTGGGGTTTTTTTTTTTTCGCCAAATATCTTAAAATGCGGAGTTTTTGTTTCCAAGGAAATCCAAATGCCTGGGTGGTTTGATTTGGAAAGGCCAAACTTCTCTAAAAGACGTGGCGATTTAGCCCGGAAGTGTTTTGAAAATTCGGGAATTCGCCAGAATTCTGTTGCAAAATGACTATTATCGGTTGAAGTTAGTAACTTGATTCTCTTGCGACTGCGAATTCAGACGGACAAGTGGGCAGAAACAGCTTTCTCGCAGAGAAGATCACTCAGGCTTTAATATTTCTGGCGAAGAGCTTTTTAAAGACTGCGTTTTCAGAACATCCTAGGGCCTCAACGACGAGGAAATTCTCAAAGGATTTTCGCATACTCCTTCAATGAATTGTGAGTATAATGAATGCAAACGGAGAAGTATTTCTTTGTGATGTCCAAGAACGGACGATTCTGCAAGAATTAACGGTTCCACAGTGAGAAGAATGTTTCTAATCGTTTCTTCGTATGTCAAACAAATGGGACCATTGATACGTTATTACATCCCACGCTATGCGGTTTGTTTCTTAAACAACTGTGACTATTAAAATACTATAGTTCATTCTAATGTAATTTTAAAGATGATATAAACACACGTATAGTAGCTATGCGTTTGTAACGATCTCTCAGTGATAAAATTGGCTTTTTGAAAACTCGCATTATGGTTTGTGAAAGTATATGTATTACGTCTTGCTGTTTTTGAAGAAACAATTCAATAGAAACTTTACTGAAAAGGTACAATTTTTTGAAAGAGTGATCAGAAGAGTTACTCTCAGCGCGATAAAACGCTGGAGTAAACTGACGCAGGAAAGACAGGCAAAGTGTAAGATTTTATTACGAACGTCAGAAACTGTGTTCAAGGTTGCAGAAATAAATCGGCAAGAAAATCTAAGAGCTAGGGTATGAAATGCACTTCGTGTATCGCAGCCTTTGGCAGTGGATCGGCAATTCAATGTACAGCAACATGGAAACTTTTGTTTTCCAGTATTTCATGTTCTTATTTAAATGAATTTATTGTAGGTTTATGGCTTTATTGAAATCAGAAATTCTGCAAATATCTCTTGCAATATCATCAGCAGTCAGCAGTGACCGGGCTCGCGGGCATCTCCTCTGCAATACCCACAGGCCGGGCGGTTTCTAGTTTTAAGAAAATGTCCGTTTGGTCGACTAACTCATAGCATATGCTCTGGCTTTTTTTATAGTATTTTTATTTTCTCCCCTACTAGTTTTAAGCGTTCATGAGGAGAGGCAAGTTGTAAATTTGCAAAACAATTTCACTATTACATTATTTTCAATGTTTTCTTACAATTACATTTATTATTTAGAGCCAATTAAAAGAAAATAAAATTTCTGACAACCGCCATTTTCAGAATCATTGTTACAACGTTCAGTTAATAAGTACACTTGCATTTCATGAGCAAGAATTCGCGAAATAATTAGTTGCGCAGTAATGTAAGAGTGACTTGTAGAGCAGTAAATTATTGCATAAACTTTCGGCTTAATCATTAAACCTAAAAGGATGTTAAGAAAATGCCATTGATCTTGCAGCTTATCATGCAAGTGCGCCGCGTTTCGCATTTTTGCGGCCATAAAGGAACGTCCGGTAATTGTGACGCGGCGATCGGTTATTCGTTGCACGGGCGAAGCTTTGGCTGGCGCGAAGCGAGCGTTTCTCGGCTGTGGTGAGGAGATCTCGAGGGTGCAGCTGGGGAGGGAAGGTGAGGAGATGAAGAGGCAAGGGTGGGTGAAGGGCCAGAGGGATAGAGGGGTAGAAAGAAGTGGAGAGAGGAAGAGGTAGAGAGAGAGGTAGAGAAGGAGAGGTAGAGACAGGAGAGGTAGAGGACAGGAGAGGTAAGACGAAAGAGAGGTAGGAGAAAAAGAGAGGTTTAGAAAGAACAGAGAGGTAGAAGAAAGGAGGTAGACGAAAGAGAGGCTTAGAGAAAGAGAGGTAGACCGTATAGAGGAAGGTAGTAAGGTAGAGGTAGACGGTAAAAGCGTACGAGATAGAGGGTAGAGGTAGGATAGATGAGAGAGGTAGTGGTAGATAGAGAGATGGTAGAGAGAGGAGAGGTAGAGGAGAGAGGTATGAGAGAGGGAGAGAGAGGTAGGAGAGAGGTAGAGGAGAGAGGTAGAGGAGGTAGAGGAGAGAGAGGATAGATGAGAGAGGGGTAGATGAGAGAGGTTAAGAGAGAGGGAGGTAGAGAGAGAGGTAGAGGAGAGAGAGAGAGGTAGGGAAGAGAGAGGTATAAGGAGAGAGAGGTAGAGAGAGAGAGAGGTAGAAGAGGAGAGGTTAGAGAGAGAGGTAGACGAAGGAGAGGGGTGAGAGAGAGAGGTAGAGAGGAGAGTAGAGAGGAGAGAGGTAGGAGAGAGGAGAGGTAGACAGAGAGAGAGGTAGAGAGAGAGAGTAGAGAGAGAGAGGTCGAGAGAGAGAGGGTGAGAGGAGAGAGAGGTAGAGAGAGAGGTAGATGAGAGAGGTAAGAGGGAGAGAGAGGTAGAGAGAGAGGTAGAGAGAGAGGTATAGAGAGAGGTAGAGAGCAGAGGAGTAGAGAGCGAGGGTAAGAGAGTAGAGAGGCTAGAGCGAGAGCGAGTAAGAGAGAGAGGTAGGGAGAGAGAGAGGCTAGAGAGAGAGGTAGAGAGAGGATGAGGTAGAGAGAGAGAGGGTAGAGAGAGAGGCAGGGTAGAAGAGAGAGAGGTAGACGAGAAGAGAGCAGCGTAAGAGAGAGAGAGAGGTAGAGAGAGAGAGGGTATAGGAGGAGACGAGAGAGGTAGAGAGAGAGGAGAGGAGAGAGAGAGTGCAGAGGTGAGAGAGATTAAGGAAAGCCCGATGTCGAAGATGAGGGGCAGAGGGAGAGCCGGGGTGGGAAGGGGGTGAAGGGCAATCGCGTGGAGAAACAAGAAGGATAAGTCTGAGCGAGAGTGCAGCATCAAAGGGAGAGCAAGGCAAGGGCGAGGGCGAGGGCACAGGGCAAGGGCGAGGGCGAGGGCGAGCGGCGAGGGCGAGGGCGTGGGCGAGGGCGAGGGCGACGGGCTGAGGGCGAGGGTCGAGGGCGTAGGGCCGAGGGGAGGGCGAGGGCGAGGGCGGAGGCGCGGGACGGGCGAGGGCAACAGAAAGTGTGAAGGACCGGCGATGCCGAGGGTGAGCGGCAAAGAGCATGGCAAGGGTTGGTGATGGCGGGCCTGGAGGGCGCGAAGGGCGAGGGCGAGGGCGAGGGCGAGGGCGAGGGAAAGTATAAGACCGATTCTGTGGGTGAGGGTCAAAGGGCGCGGTGGCAAGGTGGAAATTACTTGGATGCCTGCGGCGCCCGTTCCTCGGTCCGCTGACTTCCCCCCCCCGCCCTCAACGCGCGGCCGAATGGGCCACAAAGGTGCGGGGCGGGGGCGTCCCTTCTTCAGCTTGCGAGCGCCTTACATAAGGGGCTCTTCCCGGAGCGGCGAGCACGCGTGCTTCAGATGATGCAGTTTGTGGAAGGGAGGAGTTTACGAGACGAGTTAAAAGACCATTTACCTCTTGGAAACAAAAAGGATTAGAATAATCAACTGGACTTTCAGACAATTTCGCGCTAAAAAAAAACAAGAAACTTATTTCATCAAAAGTCGATGGAAAATGTTTGCTTTAAATGTTGTAACATGCAGGTTTCTTTTTGAATTCTGAAGCTTCAGTTTTTAAACTTCTAAGCACTATAAGAGGAATACATTAATAATTGCTAGAATTGCATTTTAATTTTCTTATTACCAATACTGGGGCTAATATACCATTTCCAAATAAATAAAAAATTACTTCTTGGTCATTGTGTAATTGTGTCGTTCCAGAATTATCACCGTTCAACAATCGCTATACTAACGGCACCGATCGATACTGACTATCCAACGATTTTCCTCCTTATATCCTTGAAGCTGATGGGCGCGATCGGCTGGCTTGAGATCGGGGCTGTATTGTGACCACACAACGATGTCCATCTCCCACTCACTTTTTCCTGTTTCCGACTGCAGTACTGCTCCATCACACCCGACTATTGAGCCCGCTTTCCACGCGAAACGCTTGCGAATGGGCATACGCGTCTCTTCGCTTATAGGATATGCCATCGGTGAACTCTGGATGAGCTTAAGAAACAGCCCTCCAACAGCCAGAAGGGATAGAGTCAACCCAACAATCATCACAATGGAAAATATATTATGGGTGGGCCGGTGATAGAACCCTCCTGGAGACTCGTGATACTGAGGAATCGTAGGATATATCCGGATGGGCGAATCACGATGGATGTGCTTAAGATGCTGAATAGGTGAAGAGGGCGACGCTAAAAGATAAAAACAATTTTCGAAAGGCGAGAAAATAAAAAGTGGCCTTTTATTTACACAAGTTCATCTCCTCTTTCATTGCAAAAATTTGAATTATTCATAGATAAAAAGTTACGTGAGATTTAAGATTTTCATTAATCGAAGGATGCAGAGTTTAATGTAATATTAGGTAGTTAACACAATCAACTATCGTGACTTGGCGAAATGAAACGAAAGAAAAAACTGATAAAGTTAGGAAATTTTGAGCATTGGCTGGCAGGGTGGCGTCTTACGAGTTCGTGTGGATAGGTTCGGCTGCGTGGCGTGGGAGACGACGGCGCCATGGAAAGAGCAACAAGGAGAGGAGAGGTCAGAAGCAGAGTGGAGGAATACGCGGGGGTATGGAGGGGAGAGGGAGGGAAAGAGCGGTCCGAGAGCAGTGCGCGTCGTTGCGGCAACATATTTCGCTTTTTAGGGGGCTTGTGAAATCGCGCGCGGCCCGGCCGCAGCCCGCCCGTCTTCGCCGAGATGAAAAACAAGAGGCGCAGCGGGGCCTTTTCGTACGTGACATCTTCGCGCAGCCCCGCTCCGTCTCCGGCCCACTCCTCCGCGCTCCTCCGCCCCGGTCCTGCCCCACTGTGGCCCGCTCAACCGCCCTCCATCCCCGCCTCGCCGGCCCGGCAGCTTCACTTCGTCCGTCACGTCCCTCCCTCCAATCCCGCATCCCATCCCGTCACCGTCATCCCTCCCGTCCCATCCCCATCCGTCACTCATCTATCTCCGTCATCCCTCATCCCGTCTCGTCCATCCGTCCTCCGTCCATCGCACCGTCACCGTCCCATCCTCCCATCCCGTCTATCCTTTCGTCCCATCCCCATCGGTCCATCCGTCTCTCCGCCTCCGTCCACCGTCATCGTCCAATCCGTTTCTCGCGCTTCCGGCCCGCACTCTCCCCCGCCGCGCCGCCTCGCCCCCGGTCTTCCCGGCGGCCCTACATCATCCCGCAGCCGCACCTGATCTCACCCTAATCTCTCCCTCACCTCCCAGCCGCCCTTCCAGCCCCGTCGCAAGCGCTCCACCGCACACGTCCCCGGTGCGACCCGCCAGTCCCGCTTCTACGGCTTCGAACCCGCCTGTCCAAGTAGGGCTCGACGCCCGTCCCTGCATGCTCGTTCCCTTTCGCTCTCCGTTTCCTTCGTACCCTCTTCCGACCGCGCGTATTCACTCCGCTTCCGCCCTTCCTCTCATCGTTTCTGCAACAAACTCGTACGTTTGTCCCCGTCTCGTCTCGCCCGCGAACTTTCCATACTTTTCCCATTCCGTCTCCTGCGCGCGTTCGCTCGTCCGTCTTTTTGGGCCGGCCTCGCCGCGGCGGATCCCCCGCATTCCGCGTGGCCTGCCGCCCGTTGCCCTGCCTTGCGTGGGAATTTCTGCGCGCTCGGCCGGCGTCGCTGGCGTTCTGCTAAGCTGCGTCGCGGGAGGCGCCCGGAGAGCAACAGAACGCCACGGCGCCGGCGAGGCTTAGGCGGACGTTTTAAAGAATTTAACTCTCGCGGGCTTAAAGAGCGTCATATAAAGAATGTTCTGGGCCGAATACAAAACCTGGGAGAAGTTTCGAGGTTCGCCTTGGCGGTGGCGGTGGTGGGGAGTCGGTGGCGGTGGAGGCCAGGTAGGGTGCGTGGTGGGGCCCACAGTGGGTAAAGTTGGACCGAAACACATTGAACGCATCTGTGTTTCTCACGAGTTGGATCTATTCAAAATATTGGCGATCAAAATTGTATTTATGGTCGTGGTTTTCTGGTATCTTCAAATTTTTTTTCCCAAGCGGCTATCATTTTCACAAATGCAGCGTGGGCAAGCTGCGCATTACATCTTAACATGTAGTTATTTTAAGATAGACCTATTTTTTGCCAAAAAATATATAGTTGTTCCTAGCTGTGGTGGCGTGGACTGGAAAAAAAGGTAGCAATCTTTTCAAAGTGAGACCTTAATTGCCATTTAAATAACTATGAAATTAATTTTCTTGGACAAATATTCGTTTTGAATGTTTTTCTTATATATTTCTGTGCTATCAAAATGTGATTTACAAGACGTGAATTAGAGCACTTCAGGAACTCATAAATTACCGATATTGCGTCTTTTTATAGAAATATATATTCACATTGCTGCTCGGGGTGAAATAACCAGCTGCCACGGAAGCGGCGCGGATATGAAAAGCACATAATCTTTATGAATATTCAAATTGGGGTTTTGAATCTCCGTCTTGACATGTTTAAAATTCATTTCAAACCCTATTATTGTACATTGTATCCATTAAGCCTGCTGATGCTATCATTATAAGTCGCTTTAAATAACGTTGCTTTCCCACTAAACTATTACGCCATTGTAGATTATATTACATTTAATGTTTTTTAGAATACATTATTGGTTGGCGGAAGAGCGGGCCGTGATTGGCGCCGGGGCCTTGCCATATCAATAAAGGCATATTAATAATATAATAATAATAATAATAATAATAATAATAATAATAATAATACATACATGAAATAATCAAAATAAATGGCACATTATATGCTCATTTTCATTCTGCCTTTTCTTCAATGCGCATATTTCGGGCTATTTTAGCCGTCACTGTGCTGGCGGGGGTGGCGAGGGCGGTGGGGGCGGACTGTGGTGAGAGTAGGTGGGGGTGGTGGCGGGGGGGGGGCGTGCCCCGCGCGCAGCTCGTCCGTGTGCGGTAATTTTATGCAGCGGATTCGCTGCGCCTTCGTATGCGTAGTCCGAAGACGCTGCTTCGTTCTTCGCTAGCTGTGGACGCGCGCTTCTCGTTTTGAGGCCCTCGCGTTGTTCTCTAAGAATTACTCCGCTTCTCTGTGTAATTAAGGTTTGTGGCGTTTTTGAACATGCGGTGGAAAATGTGTATTTAAAAGTCCAGTGGTACGTTTCACGAACTACCCGTTACTTTCCCGGCAGATGTTTCACAGGAGTTTTTGCAGAAAATTGGCTAAAACACCTTCTTAGGCTTTGCTTTGTGTTTCTTAAATTAATTTGGTATTTTTAGGGTGCTCTGGACTTCATTTGATTAAGTTAATATACGATTGTTGGAATTAAGTTTGTAATTGCATTTCTTTCTTTAAGCGACTTTTTTTACTTTAAGTTTAATTTTTAACCACTGATGAGCAAAAATTATCATGGTTAATTTTATACTAAGAAATGCTTAATTCACTTCAAAAAATCACCTAAAATTTTGAAAAGCAAATATTTACTTTAATTCTTAAAAACCGCGTCCTTTCTTATTTTGAATTCGGTTATTTGTGCATAAGCGTAAGAAATTTTCCATTTTTATTGGGCAAGGTGTATATTTTAAAATGTCACCGCACGAAGGCAGGCCCGCAATTTAAATAACGAATCAAATATTTCCAACGTGTTTTGCATACATTATAATTCATCGTGAGATGATGCTAGTAAGTTCGGTAAGAGGTTATTAATGGAGTGATATATCCATCAAACGCTAAAATTGAAGAAACTTTCTGATTAAATATGTTGAAATAATAAATATATTATTTAGCTGGAATTACATGGCGATCTCAACAGTAATTTTGTTTATCTCCTCGCCAACGATTGACGAACTTCTGAAGATAATCGCTCCCTTCAAACCGGCTGCTTAACACAGGCGCGAGCTCTAGGGTAAAACTGACTGCCCTGAGGAAGCTGCGTCATCTGTCAGCGCGAATAACGTGGCACCCAGCCAACGACGCGGCGTCTCCCGGATAGCTGAGATATTCATGGCTTTCGAAGCGCTTAGCTTACGTTATACCATGAGCCTAAGGGTAAACTGGCATGCGAAAAACAGACACGAATCGTGGGAATAACTTGCTAATGTGGTTGTTGACATTTAAAGAAGGAAATATTGAAGAAAATTAATCCTCGAACCTTAGAATTTGCTTCTTCCAGCAAGATTACGCTGTGCTTTGACGGGT
>BOPP01000015.1:766042-783176 GCA_017312745.1 Gryllus bimaculatus | reverse complement strand
GTGTTTTTGTGATGGGGTGTAGGAGATGAACTTGAATCTGAGTTTTTGTGGGCGTTTTCAGTGTTTGAACGACTAGCGCAGTTTGGCATGTAGAATCAGCCAATTAGTCAATTGGAGATGAAATATCTTTATTAAACAAAGTCAAGTAAAGTCTTATTGTTTTCTTAGGCACACAGAGCTCTATTGTTTTGCCTCGTTCTTTGTCTGCTCAATAATTTCTAATTTTGACACTAGCTTTTGTAGTGATAAATGGCATTTCATGAATTTTCATGAGTATTTATTTGCTGCAATGTATTGTTGTAATTGTAGTCTTTAAAGTCCGCAAGTATAGGTGGATTTACATGCTACAATTTTGTTTTTTTATACTTTTAGTTGTCAGTTATATCCAGATCAGTTTTCCAGATCCTCATTGTTCTGCCGCGAGTTGCAATACATTCTAAGATTACAGAGAAAGCTTTATTATATAAATATAAATACACTAGGGAATAAGCAGCTTTACAGTACTGCTCAGGTGATTGTGACAATCTTTCACACGTGAGGTCGGAAGGTCGCATGCAAAACATTTGAAAATGAGCTGAAATTTGACAATTGTTGGTTATTTATGAAAATTATTCACGTGTGTTCAAAATAAATTTAGTACATATTTCGAATTTTTTATAGATTATCTAGGTTTAATTTCAAAATTTTAGCAAATTACGGACCTCAGGCAATTTCTTTTATGTTTAATTTAGGGAAATGGACTGATGCTCTTTTTCATTAATGTATTTAAGCAGAGAAGACAAAAATAGTTTGCTGGCCACTGCGAAACAAAAACAGAAATTAAGCCGATTATAAATCTCTAAAAAAGGAAACCAGGCACCGCCCGAAGAAGGAAACGAAATGCGCGCAATGTTGGCATTTCTGCGTGCCATCCCAGCATCACTGGGTGCGCGAGCTTTCGCCGGCCGAGACACACTTCGTCCTCTGTCTGTGACGGAAAAAATGGTGTGATAGTCCTTCTTTTTCCACTATTTATTCTTTCCTTAAACATCGATTTTCCTCCGAGAAGCTTTTCTGGGAGTCGCAGCCACTACAATACCCTCGTCTCGGAGATTGCCTCTTTTGTCTTCCCAACAGAGCGGTTTGCTAATGGCTTCAAAGAATGGAAGCATTCGCTGAGAGAGAAGCCGCTCTTTTGCCTTGCGTTCTTGCTTGGGACTTGTTGAGAAAGAGCGCCTGACAATATACTAATCACGCGCGTCTATATTGGAGAATAAACTCTTCACGATTTTTCTTCGGCCACCGAAAACATACAAGGTCAAATGAATGTCAATGTGTAAAAAAAACTTTAACGATTACACTGTATTCTTTAAGAAATTCTATTCCTCGTAGTATGGGTATCGCAAAATATAATTCAGATCTTACATGTTCCAATAGTTTTAACTTCTAGGCAAATTTGTTCCCGATTTTTTGTCGTGAAAAATAATACTGCATTGTTTACTCTAGAATAATATGTAATAAATAACATCTATATAAAAATATTAGGAACGATAAATCTTCGATAATTTTGAAGTTTCAGAACTAACAGTGAAAATCGGACTTAAGTCATATTTGTAAATATGTCTTACTTCTTACAAGAAATTGGAAAAAAAAATTTGAAGCCATTTCTGAGGAAACTTTGAAATTGTCTAGCGTTTCTCTAAAGAATTCCAAAATCGTATACCTTCGAATCGGGTTAGATCGATAGAAGAATATTCATTTTGGAAAAAAAGAGTATGAATAGTTTAAGAGCTTGTGTTATTAAAGAACGGACAGTAATTTAAAAAATGTACTTTGAAAAATGGAAAGCATACGAGAAAGTAAAAACACATTGTAACCAACAAATAAATTCTCTAGTTGAAGAAAGGGCATAGACGATTTTTTAAATTAAGAAACTTGGCTTCCACTAACTTACTATTTACCAATATTTTTCATTATTTTATTCTTCAAAGCAACTCAATTCTCTCTTACAAATGACTGAGGAATAATCACACCTTTCATTGCGTAATATTTCAAATCTCCAATATCCATAATATACTATATCTCTAATTCCGGAAGCGGGTGAAAAGTGGGAGGCAACCACAGCACTTACAAGGCTGCAAATCGATTTTTAATGAAATCAAAATCTCAGGATAAATAAGACCGTTAATAAGAGTTTTACGGTTATTGTTGATAAATATAATGTTGTTCTCTTCGGCCTGCAGCTCACTAACGCTGTTTTTCTTTTATTATTTATTCAATGGATAATTTCCTCTCATCCAGTGGTTGAAATAGCTGCTCCACGTTTTAATACATCATTGCATTGAGGGATTAATATAGCATGAACGGTCTTAAATTTAAATTGCGATGAATTAGTGTATTATGTTATTGCACTGGTATTTTAATATTATGACATGGCCTAATATATTTTCGATATTTTTGAACGAGTGCAAACGTGTATTATTAAATGGTACTAATTGCACAGTCTAATTAGATGCTAATGCTCGGTCTCGTGTAACTTTTACATGAAAGAATTCATCTGTGTAGCGAGACGTACTCTGACTATTGCAAGTATGCGAATCAACTTAAGATCAACACCCTGTATAAGCTGTTTTTTGTATTTTTGCGTATAGCCCAACTCGGACCACGCATACATCCTGGCCAACAAGTACAAGATGGCCGAAACGTCAGCACAATTGACCGAGACGCGGCTCATCCTGGATAGCCAAGAATAGATTGACTCCGGCCTCGGAAGTATACGCACTCGAACTCGCAGTCTTCTGGTCTGAGACCGTTACGGCACTACTGCCCTAACGATCTCGGCTATCATGAGTCATAACGATATTACAGAAAGAATTTTTGTTTGTATTTTTAATGTGGTGCACGATGACCTATCTTTGCTGCTACTGACCTTTTGTATTTTAAATGTTGTATCCGATGTAATGCATCCTGACTCTTTGGTACGATGACGCTCTCCAGTTCTGTCCTCTGCTCTCAATGTTCCCGCTCCCTTCTCCCCCACCCCCCGCCGCACATCAACGCTTGCTCATTGCTCCGGGCTTGTGAAGAGCCCGTGCCATTTCGTAAAGGACACTGAATTTAAGGGGAAATTAAAATGGGCCGGCAGGATTAATATTTGTTAAATTTTCTTTTCTCTTTGTGTGAAACGGTAATGAAGTATCACGAATGTTTTACATGTGGTTCTTTTACTTCATCCAGAAAAATAGAGAGATGAACCTTTGAGCTTAACACATTACGACGTAATTAAAAGTTACATGTTGGTACAATTTTGTACTTGTAGATACATCATTCTTTCTTTCTGTGCTATCTTATACATTCGTTAGTTAATAGGGATTTTTTTAAAATTCTGTTTAGTAAGGGATATTTACATTTTGCCCACAATTAAAGAAACTTAACGTTGTAGTAGATGGACTTATAATTTCGGCAAATATGTAAGAGCTCTGACTCAATCGGTGTTAGTAACTTGCTATTAAAAATAAATATGTATTAATTATATAATGAATGAAATTAATATAATTAATTTAAATAATGAAAATAATTAAATGAAGTACTATATTTTCTCAATAAATAACAAGTAGTGTCTGTGGCTGTTAACATCTTTCAGACAAGGACTCTTGGAACTCGGTTTATCTACTTCCTTTGGAACCCCGATGGTACACTGCATATTAGCTAAAACTACAGAAAAATGATTTAAAAGAAAGCGTGGGAATCGGATCTTACTTTATTCTCTTTCAAGAAAATTCATGAACGTTTGTTAAATTAAAATTTTTAATACTTGGGACTAGTTATGATAATAAAATATGCTTTCCATTATCGTTTAGGCTTTATAACAGCATTACTGATATTAAAAAATGAAAATGTGTTGTAGCTTCAATATCATTGATGTAACACGAAATTCGCTTCCTACCTAGGGGTAATAGTTTAGAACGCTTCAGTTGGATTTTGTAATACTGTAGAGCAACTTGTTTGCTTTGGTTTATCACAACCCTGTTAGCTCTGCCATTGTAGTAACTTCCCAATATTGAAAACTATGAAAGGTCACAGTTACTTTACGCCCAATTCTTGGACGTGGCTCATTCACAATTTGTAGAAGAGAAGGTTCATCTCTTCAGGTGAACCAATGTTTTAGTGCACATACTAGGAATCACCTGACTATTCTCTCTAAATTCACAAAATGGTTTTGCGTTTCTGGCAGAAACGCTCGCTGAGCGCGCCTACGTCCTCCCCTACTTCAACGCGTTCTCCTGCTGCCCCACCCTCTCCCACCGCGCCCCTCCCACCGCTCCTCCGCTCCCCCCCCGCTCCCCGCTTCCCGCCCGCTCCTCCCCGCTCCCTCCCCCCCGCGCCCCTCAACTCCTCTCCGCCCACTCGCCCCAGCTCCTACCTCCTCAACCACTTCTCCCGCCTGGCCTCCCGCCCCCCCGCTCCGCCCTCCCCACCCCCCGCCCCCCGTCCCCCCGCCCCCCCGCTCCCTTCCCGCTCCCGCCCCTCAACCCCGCTCCACCCAGCCCTCCACACCACACCCTCGCTCCCGTCCCGCTTCGCCAATTCCCTCCCCCCGCCCCCCCGCTCCCCGTCTCCCCACTCCCCTCTCGCACCCAGCCGGTGCGCCCTGGCAGCAAGATGAACTGGCGCGCACGCACGTGGCCGGCCGCGCATCGCCGCTTCGATTAGTATATTCGCTGCCGTCGGCCCTCTTCCCCCCCCTCACCCCGCGACCCGCGCTCATTCGTCCGCTTGGCGCCCTCTTCCCCCTTCCCGGACCCCGCACCTCGCCCCCCCTCCCTCCCCCGCGAGCCACCGGCTGCTCACCGACGCTAATATGCGAGCGGACTGGAATGCAAATATTTACGGCCCGGGCGCAATGTATCATGACTCCGGCGGGTACGAAAATAAATGCGCCGGGATGGACTACGCGGACGCCGCGGGCGAGCGGGGCGCAGGGAGGGGCGGTGCGTTGGTGAACATGGGAGAGATCGATTTAAAGAACCGGCAATGGCAAGAAAAAGGCGTGAGAGAGGAAGAACAAGTTGGTTTAAAGACGATGCAGAGAAGAAAAGTGAGTTGGAAACGACTCGGAAGTATTTATATGAACGAAATTGTGGATAATGATTACAGCAACCCATTATTGAAATTGAATGCTAAAAAAAACCGACGGCAATTTGTTCTTCGTTTGTTAGCCGGTCTGCTTGACAAGAACGCTAAACTGCAAGCGCAGTTTTGCCGGGTCGCAGGTTCGAGAACCTGCAAGGTCAGGGTTTATTTTTACCTGCGTATTTTTGCATGTTGTTCCGTCCGATCCACCGTGCATCACCGTGTCCCATGATATCCCTTCGTTCCTGACGTCATGCCTCAGTACCCGCATCTCTATTCTCGCTGGTAACAAAGTCAGGCTGGCGGCACAAGATGGCGTTCCGTGCGGCACACAACGGAGCGCTACCTAGGCGCGACTATTGTAGGTACTTCCAACGATTTCGTACGGATTAATAAGTACTTACCAAATATACGAGCTCGTGGACTGCTTTGGTGTTAGGGGACAATTGCTATCGCCGAGGAGGTGCACCTGGAGGTTAACCAGCGGGAAGATAGCTATCCGGGGAGAGAGAGAGTCTGAAGAGATAAAATGGATGTAAAACCAAGACTCAACAACCTAAGCTGTAATTTCTCTGGGAAGGGGGTAAATGGTGACAGGCACTTGTTGTTGGATTTTTGTTATTTAAGGTCACATCGCATCTATTGCATTTAACGGTATGGTAACTGTGAAGATGTAATAAGGTGATGAAAGACGGAAACAAGTACAACCATGTCCGAGGCGGGACTCGAACCCGCGGTCCTTCAGTGCGAGATCGCTACGACACTATTGTCCTAACGATCTCGGCCATCCGGGAGGCTCGTAGCTGTTTTGTAAACTGAATTCACTGAACCAATCCGCAGATAAACATGGGTTTAATGTAGCAACGATAGCGCCTTATTACATTTTCAATTTTACATCGATCATCTCCCCTGTCCAGTCGATGAAGGGTTCTATACCTAGGTCCTGGAAGATACTGGTTGTTGGGGCTTATAGCAATCACAGATAACACGTTTTTGAGACAATCATAGCACCTTAAAACATTTGTTGGCCAACTGCCGGATTAATTTGACGGCGCACCATTTCTTTGAAGAGTCCCCAGACAGGACTGTTATGCGTTCTGAATTAATGACTGTTATCCCGTTCAGGTTTGTGCGTTTCGAGTTTTAAGTCATTTACCAACTGAGGCGTCAACTACGGACCCAAGCACAGTATTTTTCCTTTATCTTTGTGTAGATGAGCGTCTGCTCCATTCCACTTTCATTATTAGAACCATTTTTAAAGATAGGTGATAGTGTCGTTTTTCAACTCTTATCGGATGTTTACGAAACAATTTGAAACCGTCGACATGTATAACCACGTGGTGGAATTGTTTTCTTACAGGCCTGTCCATAAGCACTTCCAAATAGTATTTTAGTATATCAAATTCTGCGTTTGAAGCACTGGAGTTTATATTCAACTAGTTCTTCAAATGAGGCCTTGACCTTTTGTATGTCTGCGGAAGGGTCGAAAATACAGGAAATGGTTTTAAATATTGAAGCCTTTGTTAACCTTAAAAACTGGCAATGTTTTGACACAAATTTGCGGAAAATATTAGTAATATATCAATAAATACATTTTACACGAATTCTTAAATAGATAAAATTTTCATCAATTTGCAATTTGCATTTTCAATATTGCAATATATTCTGAAGCCCAACGTCGTCCTTAATTGGTGTCTCCTGGTTTCGAAATAGTATGGATATGTGATTATTAATGGTTTGAAAACGCCAGAGACTCACACTTTAAATCGCTCGTGTTGGTGCGTCTCTTGTTCTGCTCTGCGTCCCTGCCTGCCTTTTTTCGTCCTTCCACCCCACACATCCGACACTACACTGAGAGAGGGCGCGTCACTACTTGCACTGTGGAAGATTTAAATCATTAACTCGGAAGTTGGCGTGCTCAGACTTTAGAGATACGGTCAACTACGAACCTAAAGCCTAAAGAAGTTCAGATCCCAACAATTTTTTTTGTGGCCGTTCTACCTGAGGAGTTGTGGTCAAGAAAGCTCGTGAATGCTCGAAGGTGTAAAACAGTCACAAACTTACGTCTCCGAAAGTCTGTAGCCCCTTAGCAGGAGTCGAGGGTGTGGAAATAATGGGAGTGGTGGTGGAGATTCGTAAACCAACGTTGATCTAAGATCCTCACTTGGACATGATTTTGAGGTTTAGGGGTGAAGCAACAGTTTAAAAATTACGTAGCACATGGATAGAGAAGAAATCATTGATTAACCCAATGACAAAGTTATATGAGAAAGAAAGTTATACAAAGTTATAAGAAGGTTATTTTTTCTCTTTTCTCTGCTAGACTGGTGACCTTTAATAAACACTCTCGTATTTACGCACGCTCGCCCGCGCTCTTGCGATTGTCCTCTAAAGTTAATGGATTAAATAGTGTGTGGGATTTAGACTTCAGTTTTTCTTTTCTAAAATTTAAACAATATTTAAATAAACTATTGAATGATCACTAAATGTGGAAATGTTATCTTAAGTGTTGCTCTATATTATGTTCAGATTATTTTGAAGATGTGTTTTCCATTTTTGTAATCATATTTTGTTTCGTAATTGTCATTGTATTCTCATTTTTGGGTTCAAACACATTTGCGACTTAATGAAGTGTGTATATCCAGTGTCTCTTTAATATGTCACATTGTTCATTTCTCCTGCAAGTAAATAGCTTAGAAACCAATTTTGTATTGAAAAACGCGTTCGATGTTTTATGTTTGCTTCCGTCATAATGATGTTTCATGGATTCTGCTCCGTTCTTGTAAAAAGTGTTCAAACTATAATGCACCTGCAAAATAACTCCAAAAATTGTGTATATTTCGAGTTTTTTAAAATCTATTAATAAAGAATCAATTACAATTCCGGCATGTCGTGATTGTACCGTTCAAGAACGTCTTGATATATGTGCACATTTTTACCTAATAATGATTGTTTAATTAACAATAGTAGTCTGATAAATACATTTAGATTTAAAATAGTGTGTGTTTTTTATGTAACAAAAGTAAAATCTTGCATAGAGGAACAACTGATGGCTAGTTCTGAAACATAAGTAAACTTTTTGGGTGAAAGTATAAAGTGTTTTGAAATTTAGAAGGCTGAAGGGTAGCATTCCAGCGTTCAAATAATGCTACATCACATATTTTCTGTAGAATGCAAAAATGCATTGAGAAAGCAAATATTCTTATCTTCGTGAGTGAAGTACATTACGTCAATGGGGAGGTCAGGGCCCGAAGGACAGTTACACAAAGCTGAACAGTGACTGTCAGCTATGTGGGTGGCAGGTAGCTTGGTTGGTTGCAGTGTAAAGCAATGCACACAGGCTGCAAGAGAGAAAGCTGAATTCGCCATCCCATCCGTTAATACGCGATCAGCGAAAAAAAACAGCAGATTAGATGAGTGATTCGAATTAGCATGGTCTCATTCATAGATGATTGAACTTCCTTTTTCACTACACAGTTCAAAATGTTGTTATTTAATGTAATTAATAATGGAGGTAATAAAAAATACGACTGAAAATAGAGTATGTTATTGTTTTAACACTAGCAAACTTGCATATTATGATGATTGCAATTCTCACTCATGGCAAGTGTACGGATATATCTGAACTCTAAATAATAGAATCCTACATTGTCATCAAAAACTACTTTTTTGTTTTTTTAAGAGCGTAATTTCATTAATTGTGATCAAAGGACTTACAAAAATTATTTTGTAGCAAAATATCGTAATTGACACTGTCTTCACAAATCAGAATTGTAGGAGTAGTTTGGTTAAAAGGTGAATTTGACGTATTATTCTAGATATCTAGAACCTGTACCCACCCAGCACCGCTATCCAAACTCTGAGACCTTTTCAAAATTTGCTGAAAAATTACTGCTGTTTTTTACTTTATATGTGTTAGAATAATAGATATTGGATGTATTAGTATGGTAAAGTTTCGCTTTTCTTTAACGCCTCTGAAGATTTGAAAATTGCAGAAGTTCAAATATTTTTCGAACCGGTCTTACACCTCCAATATTGGTAAAATTGTACTATAATGGCAACGTATACATTTTGAACTGAATGATATCAGAGTAAGAATTTTTTAAATATTATAATGTATTTTGTTATAGTTATTACTGTTTTTACGTATTATTTGAAATGGATTTTCCGTAAGTATGTCGGTGTAAAATTAATTGTAAAGAGTATCTATATTAATGCATTCACATGTAAGAAGGGCTTTGAAGAGAGATAGCGGTAGTTATTATTAGTAAAAAGCTCGAACTGGCTACTGTACACAACAGACGTATAGAAACCGCGGTGGAACCTCTTCTTTCACTTTCCTATTTGTAAAGCAATGTAGTACGAATCGCACTTCATAGCGCATGCTGTACTTGAAAGGTATAATATTAGGAAATATAATATTGTAAATGATTTAAATGTTGGATGATGCAGCTTTAGATTTTCTTTCTGTGTTGACGTAGGTTCGATTTACTGTATTCAATAAGAGTTAAGTGTAATAATGTAATAAATTACTCAGTTCGTATTAGGATCACGTGAAAAGTACCAGTCTGAATTGTTATGCTATTATTGTAAATGACTTGTATGTATTTTGATTACTTTTAAGCATTTTTAGCAATGTTTCTTTTAAAAATTCTGAAATTTTGAAAATTGGTAACGTTAAAATATTTTTCTAACTTGCCCTAAGCCACCAATACTAAAACCAAAAATTTCTTTCACAGTACAATACGTTCTACACTTTTGAAATTTCATTAATTACTTTTTTTATTACACTTTCGAAAATATATCATAAGATAGACCGGGATACGTTAGTTCTCAGGTATCCATTCATGAACTAAGCGTACAATATACTCTTGGTAGTATTATGAACAAATTTTTGATCTTAAACTATAATACCTTAGGGAATATGTATTATTTTCTCGTATAGAGCACGTATTGTAATGCTGCAGCGAAAACTGGCTATTCAACATAAAACCTCGTTTTGTTGACCCCTGATGTGTGGGTGGATTTTGTACACCCCTGAAAAAGTGGATTTTATCAGTAGTTTTTACGTGTTGTTGAAAAAAGTGGCTCTTTAAAATTTCACAAAGAAGATTTTTTCAAACCTAAAAAACTCATTTTTTGCTGAAACTGGTCCTATATTCATTAACATAACTAATTTTTCCAAAATTACAAATGTTCAAATTTATTTACAATTATATTAATTAACCGCTACACATATTGCAAGAAAGTATGCTATTGTCGCACCACGGGTTTTTCTCATGAAAATAGTTGACCCTAAACAGCCCAGTCATAATTTATAATGTTATTGTTTGTTCATATTAAATGTAAATTCATGATTAACTACAAAGATATTCCTTAAGACAACTAATTTGGTAGATTCCATTGGATGTTCTAGTGAATGCTTTCCAGATTGCAGGCATAATAGTAACTAATTGCTACACGTATTCCAAGAAAGCATGCTATTGTCGCACAGCTAGTTTTCTCATGAAAATAGTTGATTTCGCCAAAACAGCCCAATCGTTATTTGTTGTAATTATTTATTCATATCATATGTATATTTACCACTAACAATTTATCATTATCCATTTATCAAAGCTATTTCTTAAGGCAACTAATTTGATAGATTCCATTGGATGTTCTAGAGAATGCCCTCTAGAGTGCAGGCATAATAGTAACTAACCGCTACACGTATTCCAAGAAAGCATGATATTGTCGCACTACTAGTTTTGTCATGAAAATAGTTGATTCCGCCAAAACAGCCCAATCGTTATTTATTGTAATTTCTTGTTCATATCAGAAGTATATTTACCACTAGTAATTTATCATTAACCATTTACTGAAGCTATTTCTTAAGAACTAATTTGATACATTCCATTGAATGTTCTAGAGAATGCCCTCCAGAGTGCAGGCATAATAGTAACAAACACCTACTAATATTCCAAGAAAGCATGCTATTGTCGCACCACTAGTTTTGTCATGAAAATAGTTGAAGTCGCCTAAACAGTCCAATCGTTTTTTATAATAATTATTTGTTCATATCAGATTATATTTACCACTAACAATTTATCGTTAACAAATTACTAAAGGTATTCCTTAAGGCAACCGATTTGATAGATTCCATTGCATGTTCTCGAAAGCGCCCTCCGCCGGCTTAGTGGCTGCTCGTCGGTCGGAAGGGCGAAAGTCGCCGCGGCACGGAGCCGGCTGTGCAGCGCGGAGGCGGGAGGCGCGGGTTTGTTTCCCGCGGGCGCCGGGACAAAGAGGGCGGCGCGCAATCCAGGAGTAACGGCCGCTGCGGGACGGGCGCCGTCGCCGTAAAGCACAAGGGAACGCAATATTTCTTGGCCCCCCATCTCAGCCTGCGTGTGGATTCGTCCCGCGATGGTATTAAAATTTGAGCATGCAATCGTCCCCACGAGACGCTGCTGCGGTCCAAGCAGTTTGCGACTCGTTTATTCTCAGGTCGCGAAGTGGCACTCCCCCCCTCTCCCCTAGGCGACCGCCATTTCCAAACGGGGCGACGCCTGGCAGACACGCCCAGCTCATTCACCGGACGTGGTTTCAAGCTCTTGCAAGCTTCTGATTTTTCAAGTTTCCATCCACTTCCTAATGTGGATTCTATGTTATTTCAAACGACTAATTTGAAATGATTTTTGTCATTTACTTGCGTGTCAGATAACTTCATCGATATAATCTAAAGGCAGTAATGGATTAGAAATATAATCAACTCAATAATCTGTAACCACATGTATCGTTGCGAAGAGTTTGGTACACTGAAAGCAAATACATTTTTTTAAATTCGTGATGATGGGTTAAAACTCAAGGAGAACAGAGTACTACTAATCAACTTTTTGTCTTTCCAAACAAAACTCTGTGAATCATGGCGTGGCTTATAAATTTAATGTTTGCAAATAGAATGGATAGAACATAAAGGGAACATAGAAAAGATATTAACTAACGATAAAAACAAATAAGTTAACGGCGAGAAGAAAGTGTAAAAGAAGTTAGAAAACAGTGAAAACCAAGTACTAAAATTAGTAGTTACTAGTTTAAATTTTTCTATTTCAAAAATCTACGGGGAAACAAAATATCTTAAATTTTAAATAAAATTATTTAATTTAATAATTCGCGTATCGGTTAATAAAATTAGAGATTATATATAGCACCGTTCAGATAAATGTTCAGCCTCTACGCAGGTAGACGGATTCAAAAGTGATAACTTTTTGTTAATAAACATGTATGAAACTTTAAAACGAATGAGTTACAACATGCGAATTGTCTTTTATGTTGATGGATTGATTATTGGTGTTCCTGGGCGGTCAACGCTAAGTCATTAGTTCCCGTAGTGTAGACTATGTTTTTTCTCGCAAGTGCGGCGACTTCTTCCGCTGAGGTGAACGGGGGCCTCTACCGTCGAGTTTTTTCAAACCAAGTAATCCCATCGCCACAGACGAGACAAGGAGAATAATGTAGTAACACAAGTAGAAAATGAACATGTGTACGTCTTTATGTATTTTTTTAGGTACATGTGATATTTTAATGGAATAAGCAATGTGCAACGTCTTTTTACTTTGCATGAATCTAAATGTTAACGTTCGTCTTCTATATTCTTCATCCTTTGTAAATTATCGATTTCAGAGCATGCAATTCCTGCAAGCGATCTCTTTCAAAACAAGGCTGGCTTCGTGGCTTCGGTCACTGCGCATCCATCGCACGTACGAGTACGGACCGTCACCTCTGAAATAGCCAAAACTTGATGAATTGCAACTCGTTTCAGAGTTTCGTGAAAGGAGCGCCACCTGCGTCGCAGGTGAAGTAGAGCACCCGTTCACCGATTTTGGGCAAGCGGGAGCTCTTTTCGCCCCGCGCCGCCCCCGCGCCACCCCGCCCGCCCCGCGCCGCCCCCGCACCCGCCGCTGCCCCGCGCCCCCCCTCGCCCGCCCGCGCCGCAACGCGCCGGTCCGCCTCACCGCCATCACCGTCTGCGTCGCACGCGTCAACCACATATCGCGCTTCGCTCCGCACTGCCCGCGACGGCCACCCACGTCCACCACGCCCCGTCGACGCGCGTCGCCGCCCACGCCGCGTCGTCCGCACCCCCCCCCCCCTCGCCTGTCGGCTCGCAATTCGATCACCGCCACGTTGCGCTCATCACCCACACGCAAGCATGTAGGCACGCCATCGCCCCGCGTCTTCCACCGCCGGACACCCACGCACTCCCCCGCCCTGCAGCGCCTTTCGCCGACCGGGCTGCACGCCGCACACAACGACCGCATCGCCCGCCGGCAGCCCCGCCCGCACCTTCCGTTATGCATCCACACCCCCGTGTTGCCCGCGTCATCCCGCGTGCGTCGCCAGCACGCCCCGGCTCCCTCTCAAACAACCCGCTCACAACTCATCGCCCGCGCCGCCCACATTTGCCCGCATCGCCCGCACGCCCCGCTTTGGACCACTGTGCCCGCCCCGCCCCTGCGTAGCTCATTTCGCCCGCTCGCCCGTGCAGCCCCGCCCGCACGGCCCACATGCCCGCACCGTCCACATCCCCGCACGCCCACATCGCCCGCACCACCCGCGTCGCCCGCATGCCACATCGCCCGCACTGCCCACCATTGCTGCACCACCCGGCGTCGCCCGCGTCTCCCCGTTGTCCGCACACGCCGCGTCCCCCGCGTGGCCATGACGCCGCGTCTCCCAACCGCCCACACCGCCCGCGTGCCTGCATCGCCCTTTTTGTTACACACCCGTTGTCGCCACGCCGCCGCCACGACCCGCTGCGCTCTCGCCCCCGAGTGCGCGCGGTGGGCGCGTGAGTCGCAAAGCCCCCCCGCCCCCCCACCTCCCCCATCAGTGTTGGCCACTGTTGTTCGGCATGTAGGCGTTTCACTCTTCCCGGAAGCCCACGCGCCAGGAGTTTTCGCAATAATGAAATTCATGGAAGCGAATGTGGAACCGCGGACAAACTATAATGAGACATTTAATATTGTTCGGAAGCTCGACGTAAAAATGGGGAGCAAACACATGATTATCATGTTGGTGTCGTAGATTTTTTCGTCTTATAAGGTAGGGTGACGCAGAAAAACATCAAAAGGAGACTTTAATAGAAGTATACATATTTCTAAATGTTCCTCACGCCAAAAAGTGTGTACATTTCAAAACGTCCGTATCTCATTCGTGCGTGTAAAATCTAGTTCTTAAACCATTTACATTTTTACCACATTCGATATTAACTTGAACATGTTTTGAGCTTTTTCCAAATTTACTTAAAGTTTTAAACTTCGTGTCAAAGAGCAAATAGTATAAAATAATATAAAATAGTTGCATGAATCTCTGCAATGGATTTTTTAACTATTCTACTAACTTCAAATATCCAAGACAGAATTTCTTTCCTTACTCAATCTCTTATCAATATTATACACATAATTTCGTGTCACAATTTTTCAAAATATTTAAGTTAAGTTTTCAACTTTTCATTTTATATTGAATCTGCATGTGGCTGAATGTTATAGTAGGGAAGGTGCAAAATTATTTATATAAATGTTCGTTTACTAATAATACAGAGAAAATATTGTGCTTGTTAACTTCAACATTTTAAAACCATACATATTAATTTCTTACTTGCAGTAAAGGCAAAAGATATTGAACACGTTTTTAATATAAAGTTCTCAATGTTGATAAGATTTCCAAAAAACATTTTTTAGATCATTTTTTGAAATTTCGCATCTCTTATAAAAAAGGGGATGAAGATCGACCAAAGGCATTTGAGAGAGTGATGTATTGCTTTACAAATTTATTATTACATGATTCAACGTCTTAATACATCTTTTGTATATTAATTTATAAATTCGAAATATTGCTGAAATGCTTGTTTGCACATCTTCAAAAATAACACAGATACTAATGTTTTTACAGCAGAGAATTTTTGGAAGGTTGATTGAATTATGTGAATACCCTTAATTCTTGCTTTTTTGACATATTTTTGTGAGTTAATAGAGAGATCTATTTACGCCATTGTAAATTCAACACAAGTGTAGTAATGAAATTTGGTAACAGAACAAATCGAAATATTAAATTGCTTACTGAGCCTGAACAAGAGTTCATTTTTTATTTTATGCTACACATTGCGTTACATGCGAACATTCATTATTGCTGACGGAAGAAGAACTACGTTAAAGATATTTATTGTATCAGGATGTAGTGATGCTACTCCGACAAACAGTTAAAAAAGGCTCTTAAGCCAACACAGCAGTTTATGAATAAAAATGCAACGAAAGTATAATGGATTGTATCCCGTCATGAGACTCCGTTATAAAACCCGCATTGCCAAAAAAATTGCCGGATGTGTCCCTCGCCGTTTGACTTGATTTTTCCGAAATAATAGTTCAGCATCAGCAAGCGAATTTCAATGTTCGTTGCATCTCGGAAATCAGTTTATTGATTTTGTCGACAGTACTACAAATCGCAGTATATTTGTGACCTGACATATAAGAGTTAAAAAATATTTTATTTACATGCCAAATTAAAATAGAAAATTCAAACGATTAATAATCTACGATATTTTAAAATAAAAAATAGTAATTTACGAGAAAAAATTATAAAAAAAAAGTTGATACCAATGCTGTTCTACTAATGACATAACTGTCTTGAAAAATGTTATTTATAAAATATGTTAAAATATATATAAAAAATAAAAGAAATCTTAATCTATTCAAATATATAGTGATCCTCACTCTATTTCTCTCTTTTTTTCCACTCGATGGTTGAAATGGCGTTCACACGGAGCCGAACAGGAGGGACATAAAAGATCATTCACTTTACAGCTTTATATAACAAAGACTGTCCGGGAGAAACAACGAAACTTTGAAATCTCTTACATCAATTCTGATAGCTCATTTTGTGTAATAAGCTCTTCGATATTTTCATGAGTTCAGCGCGAGTAAACACTCAAAATTAGATTTGAAAAAATGCTTTTCGTAAACGTAAAATTTGCTTTTCAGAAACATAATACACCTCTAGAAAATGCTGAATGTTTATTATTACCAAAAGAAATTAAATTATTTGTTTACAAGAAGAGAGAATTGAATTATGTAAATTGCGGTGCTTTTTATTTCTGTTTTAATTTTTGCTAAACAGAATACATGATTTATTTGTAAATAATTAACAATTTGCATGTTGCTTAAGAGTGTTTAGTTCTAAAATGCAAATTTTTGCATAAGAAAGACTTTTTTATTAATAAAATTTCCATTGCTAATTACAACTCACACAATAATTCGAAATATCGAAGACGTTTATATACAAAATATACTTTAAACTGACCTTAGGAGCTTATTTCCAAAATTTTGTTGTTTTCTCTGTGACACAATGAGTAATTATTAATATAATGTAAAATAAAATAGTAAGAGAAAGTAAAGTGATGTAACGTGATGTACGAGATGTAACGTAATGTAACGTTGATGTAACGTTTGTTTACGTGATGTAACGTGATGTAAAAGTGATGTTAACGTAATGTAACGTAATGTAACGTAATGCAACGTGATGCAACGTGAGTAACTGATGTAACGTGATGTAACGTGATTGTATGTAATGTAAAGTAATTGTAACTATAGTAGGAAGTAACATAATGTAACGTAATGTAACGGTTAATGTAACGCAATGCAACGATTGTAACGTGTAACGTAATGTCGCGTAAGTAAGTAATGTAACGTTAATGTAACGCAATGTAACGTAATGTAACGTAATGATACGGCAATGTACACGAATGTAACGTAATGGTAACCGCAATGTACGATAGAACGTAATGTAATTGTAATAAACATAATATAAAGTCATTATAATACAAATAGTTACACTCTTGGACAAAAGAAAACCCCCTTAACGTCACAACCAATTAACTTAATGAATTTCGTGCAGGTCGCTTCGACCCGCCGGCGCCACTAGTCGTCCCCAAGCAGCAGCCGCCCGAGCGGCGCGCGGCGCAAGAGCGCCTTCCTTTGCTTTCGCCGGA
>BOPP01000015.1:754343-766017 GCA_017312745.1 Gryllus bimaculatus | reverse complement strand
GTTACATTGCGTTACATTACGTTACATTACGTTACATTGCGTTACATTACGTTACATTACGTTACATTACGCGACATTACGTTACACTGTTACATTACGTTGCATTGCGTTACATTACGTTACATTACGTTACATTATGTTACATTACGTTACATTATGTTACATTACGTTACATTACATTACATCACGTTACATCACGTTACATCACGTTACATCACGTTGCATCACGTTGCATTACGTTACATTACGTTACATTACGTTACATCACTTTACATCACGTTACATCACGTAACATCACGTTACATCACGTTACATTACGTTACATCTCGTTACATCACGTTACATCACTTTACATTTCATCTTATATTTTATTTTACATTATATAATAATGTACTCATTGTGTCCACAGAGAAAACAACAAATCTTTGGAAATAAGCTCCTAAGTCAGTTTTAAGTATATTTTGTATTATAAACTCCTTCTATATTTCGAATTATTAGGTGTGAGTTGTAATTAGCAATGAAAATATTATTTAAAAAAGTCTTTCTATGCAAAAATTTGCATTTTAGAAACAATAACACTCTAGCAACATGCAAATTGTTTATTATTTACCAAATAAATCAATGTATTTGTTTACAAAAAATTAAAACAGAAATAAAAGCACCCAATTTACATAATTCAATCTCTTTTTCTTTGTAAACAAATAATTTAATTTCTTTGGTAAATAATAAACAATTCACATTTTTCTAGAGTGTATTTATGTTTCTGAAAAGCAAATTTTTACGTTACGAAAGCATTTTTTCAAATCTAATTTTGAGTGTTTATACCGGCTGAACCATTGAAAATATCGAAGGAGCTTATTACACAAAATGAGCTTAGAAATTGATGTAAGAGATTTCAAAGTTTCGTTGTTTCCTCCCCGGACATCTTGTATATTAAAGCTGTAAAGTGAATGATTTTTATGTACCTCCTGTTCGGCTCCCAGTGAACGCCATTCAACCATCGAGGTGGAAAAAAAGAGAGAAAATAGGAGTGAGGATCACTATATATTTGATAGATTACAGATTTCTTTTATTTTTTATATATATTTGTAACATATTTTATAAATACATTTTTCAAGACAGTTAGTGGTCATTAGTAGACAGATTGGTATCAACTTTTTTTTATAATTTTTTCTCGTAAATTACTATTTTTTATTTTAAAATATCGGTAATTATTAAATCGTTTGAATTTCTATTTTAATTTGCATGTAATAAAATATTTTTAACTCTTTATTGTCAGGTTCCACAAAATATACTCGATTTGTAGTACTGTCGACAAAATCAATAAACTGATTTCCCGAGATGCAACGAAACATTGAAATTCGCTTGCTCGATGCTGCAACTATTATTGGAAAATCAAGTCAACGGCGAGGGACACATCCGGCAATTTTATTGCAATGCGGCTTTTATCAACTGGAGATCTCTAGGAACGGATACAATCAATGATACTTTCGTTTGCATTTTATTCATTAAAACTGCTGTGTTGGCTTAAAGAGCCTTTTTACTGTTTGTCGGAGATAGCATCACTAACATCCTGATACAATAAATATCTTTAACGTAGTTCCTTCATCCAGTCAGCAATTATGAATGTTGCATCGTACGCAAATGTGTACAGTGAAAATAAAAATGAACTCTGTGTTCAGGCTCAGTAAGCAATTAATATTTCGATTTGTTCTGTTACCAAATTTCATTACTTACTACTTGGCGTTGAATTTACAATGGGTAAATAATCTCTCTATTAACTCACAAAATATGTCAGAAATAAGCAAGAATTAAGGTATTCACATAATCAAATCAACCTTCCAAAATTCTCTGCTGTAAAACATTAGGATATCTGGGTTATTTTTGAAGATGTGCAAACAGCATTCAGCATATTTCGAATTATAAATTAATATACAAAAGATGTATTAAAGACGTTGATCATTAATAATAAATATTGTAAAGCAATACATCACTCTCTCAAATGCCTTTGTCGATTCTTCATCCCCCTTTTTTATAAAGATGCGAACATTTAAAAAATGATCTAAAAATGTTTTTGGAAATCTTTCAAACATTGAGGAACTTTATATTTAAAAACGTGTTCAATATCTTTTGCCTTTTACTGCAAGTAAGAAAATTAATTATGAATGGTTTTAAAAGTAGTTGAAGTTTAACAGCACATATTTTCTCGTATTATTAGTAACGAACATTTAATATAATAATTTTGCACCTTCCCTACTAAAACTTCAGCCATCACTTGCAGAATTCAATATAAATGAAAAGTTTGAAAACTTACTAATCTTTTGAAAAATGTGACACGAAATTATGTGTATAATATTGAGTAAGAGATTGGCGTAAGAAAGAAATCTGTCTTGGATATTTGAAGTGTAGTAGAATAGTTAAAAAATCGACATTGCAGAGATTCATGCACTATTTTTATATTATTTTATACTTTGCTCTATTTGAACACGAAAAGTTTAAAACTTAAGGCAATATTTGGAAAAGCTTCAAAACATTTCAAGTGTAATATCGAATGTGGTAAAAATGTAAATGGTTTAAGAACTAGAGTTTTACACGCACGAATGGAGATACGGACGTTTTGAAATGTACACACTTTTTGGCGTGAGGAACATTTAAAATATGTAGTACTTCTATTAAAGTCTCCTGTTTGATGTTTTTCTGCGTCACCTACCTTCATACACACGAAAAAGTCTACGACCACGCAGACATGATAATCATGGTTTTGCTCCCCCATTTTTACGTCGAGCTTCCGAAGCAATATTAAATGTCTCATTATAGTTTGTCCCGGGTTCCACATTCGGCTTCCATGAATTTCATTATTGCGAAACTCCTGGCGCGTGGGCCTTCCGGGAAGGAGTGAACGCCTACATGCGAACAACAGTGGCCACCTTGGATGGGGGGGGGGGAGGGCTTTGCGACTCACGCGCCCCACCGCGCGCACGTCGGGGCGAGAGCGCAGCGGGTCGTGGGCGGCGGCGTGGCCGACAACGGGTGTGTAACAAAAAGGCGATGCAGGCAACGCGGGCGGTGTGGGCGGTTGGGAGACGCGCGCGTCTGGCCACGCGGGCGACGCGGGGTGTGCGGACAACGTGGAGACGCGGGCGACGCCGGGTTGGTGCAGCAATGGTGGGGCAGTGCGGGCGATGTGGGCAGTGCGGGCGACGCGGGTGGTGCGGGCGATGTGGGCGTTGCGGGCATTGGACGGTGCGGGCATGGTGGGCCGGTGCGGGCGGGGCTGCACGGGCGACGCGGGCGGAAATGAGCACGCAGGGGCGGGGCGGGCAAGTGCGTCCCAAAGCGGGGCGTGCGGGCGATGCGGGCAATTGGGCGCGCGGAGGCGATGAGTTGTGACGGGTGTTGTGAGAGGGAGCGTGGGCGTGCTGGCGACGCACGCGGGGATAGACGCGGGCAACACGGGCGGTGTGGATGATACGAAGGTGCGGGCCGGGGACTGCGCGGCGGGCGATCGGTCGTTTGGCGGCTGCAGCCGGTGCGGGCGAAACGGGCGCTGCAGGCGGGGAGTGCGTGGGGTGTCCGGGCGGTGGAAGACGCGGGGCGATCGCGATGTCCAGCTCTCCGGTGTGGGTGATTAGCGCAACGTGGGCGGGATAATTGCGAGCCGACAAGGCGAGGGGGGGGGGGGGGGGGGGGTGCGGACGACCGCGGCGTGTGGGGCGACGCGCGTCGACGTGGGTCGTGTGGACGTGGGTGGCGTCGCGGGCAGTGCGAGCGAAGCGCCGATATGTGGTTGACGCGTGCGACGCAGACGGTGATGGCGGTGAGCGGACCGAGGTTGACGGCGCGGGGCGAGGGGCGCGCGGGGGCAGGCGGGCGGCGCGGGGGCGGCGCGGGTGCGCGGGGCGGCGCGGGGCGGGCGGGGGTGGCGCGGGGGCGGCGCGGGGGCGGAAAAGAGCTCCGCTTGCCCAACAGCTGCGGTGAACGGCGTCGCTCTACTTCACCTGCGACCTCAGCGTGCGCTCCTTTCACGAAACTCTGAAACGACGTTGCAATCATCACAGGTTTGGCTATTCAGAGGTGACGTCCGTACATCGTAGCGTGCATGGATGCGCAGTGACCGAAGCCACGAAGCCAGCCGTGTTTGAAAGAGATCGCTTCTGCTAGGAATTGCATGCTCTAGAATATCGATAATTTACAAAGAGATGAAGAATATGAGAAGACGGAAGTTAACATTTAGATCATGCAAAGTAAAAGACGTTGCACATTTCTTATTCCATTAAAATATCACATATGTCACCTAAAAAAATACATCAAAGAGTACACATGTTTCATTTTTCTACTTGTGTTACTACATTATTCTCCTTGTCTCGTCTGTGGCGATGGGAGATACTTGGTTTGAAAAAACTCGGACGGTAGATCGGCCCCCCGGTTACACCCTCCAGCGGAAGAAGATCGCCGCCACTTGCCGAGAAAAAACATGTCTACACTTACGGGACTAATGACCTTAGCGGTTGACGCGCCCAGGAACACCAATCAATCAATCCATCAACAATAAAAGACAAATGTCGCATGTGTAACTCATTCGTTTAAAGTTTTCCACTACATGTTTATTAACAAAAAGTTATCATTTTGAATCCTCTACCTGCCGTAGAAGCTGTAACATTTATTCTGAACGGTGCTATATATAATCTCTAATCTCTATATATAACGCGATACCGCGAATTGATTAGATTAATATAATTTATTTAAATATTGTAAGTATTTTTGTTTCCCGTAGATTTTTGTACAATAGAACAAATTTTAAATAGTTAACTACTAATTTTAAGTACTTGTTTTCACTGTTTTCTAACTTCTTTTACACTTTCTTTCTCCCGTTAACTTTTTGTTTTTATGTTAGGTATATTCTTTCTCTATGTCCTTTATTTCTATTCCATCTATTTGCAACATTAAAATTTATAAGCCACGTCATGATTCACAAAGTTTTGTTGGAAAAGACAAAAATGTATGATTAGTATACGTCCTGTTCTCCTTGAGTTTTAACCCACATCACGAAATTAAAAAAAAAATGTATTTGCTTTCAGGTGTACACAACCTCTTCCGCAACGATACATTGGTTACAGATTTAATGAGTTGAGTTATATTTCTAATCCATTACTGCTTTAGAATTATATCGATGAGTTATCTGACACCAAGTAAATGACAAAAACATTTCAAATTTAGTCGTTTGAAATAACATGAAATCCACATTAGGAAGTGGATGGAAACTTGAAAACATCAGAGAGCTCAGCAGAGAGCTGAAACCCACGTCCCGGTGAATGAGCTGGGCGTGTCTGCACGGCGTCGCCCCGCGTTTGGAAATGGGTCGCACTAGGGGGAGAGGGGGGGGAGTGGCACTTCGCGACCTGAGCAATAAACGAGTCGCAAACTGTCTTGGAACCGCAGCAGCGTCTCGTGGGGACAGATTGCAATCTCAAATTTTAATAACGCACGCGCGGAGACGAAATTCCACACGCAGGCTGAGATGGGGGGCCAAGAAAATATTGCGTTCCATGGTTGATGTCGATCTTCTTCACGATAAAATTGGGCATGAGGGACAAATTACTGTTTAGAGCATAAATTGAAATTTAGAGCATGGATTGACATAATTTGAAAAACTATTCTAAGAAAGTTACCTTCAATATTTAGTTAAATATTTTTTAAAATATTTTCATTGCCGCGTCTTTGAACAATTTATTCACTGCTGGGTGATACCCACTCACCCTCTGCAAATTGAATCATCATTTTCATTCGAACTTAAAATCTAACAGCACATAATTTGAAGCTATTCACGTTCATTTCCGCAGCTCATCTCGTGGCAGATATTCAATTTTATCTCCTCAAAAGGAAATATGCAAGAGCACCAGTTTTTCTGAGAAAAGGATCCGCTGTAAATTTTGTGTTTTCCCATCCTAAGAGCGGCACAAAATATGCAAATTATGTGCTATTCGATTTTGAGTTTAGTTGATATAATTTTGCTGACTTCTAGGACGTGACCTGCTCACTTAAAGAGCGATATTACGCAGGCCTTGCGCTCCCTTTCTTTATTTGTCTTTGGCATTTAGTTTCAGAGGAAAGAATAATATTCAATTGTGTAAGAAAATCTCTTTGTATGTGCATTAAATTGACTATGCACAGCAAGATGATTGTGCAACTTTTTAATACCCCCCCAAAAAAATCTTGAAGTAAAGCAAAATTCAATATTTTTTCTTGTGGTTATATCAGTTCCTGTAATGAAATAACTGATTTTATGGGTTTTAAATCGTTTTGAGGAAGGAATAGCAAATACAATGGTTGCAAGGACTTTCAAGGTTTTAGAATTGGAGAAAAATATTTCAAATTAACACAATGAAAAAGTAATATTTATACTTACATAACTCCGAATTATTGTAGACGTGTTTGTCAGGTCGTACTAAAACTATTTCTGTATCACTAGCAAAGGGATTTTAATAAGTGTTCTCATGCAATGACATTACTTAAAATAAATTCATCAATGTCTGATGCAAATGAGTAAGAACGACCTCTTCGGTCTGTTCTGCTTAGTGTTATGAATGAAATATCTTTCTCCATTCATAAACTTTTACTATGAGTATTAAGTAATAAGTGTTTACTCTTATTTATGTCTTCTGACTCTTACTTGGTTTATTTCGTTAAAGCAATAGTCAAAAATGTACGTACGTTGGTGATATTTAATCTGCACACAGCGTATCCATTTTTCTTACTCTTTTATGTCCATTACGATCCAATGTGAGTAATATTTAGCCAGTAATTTTGCCTATAACGTTAGTTATTGTGATGAGTATTCTTTTTGTATGTATTGTTTTATTGTTACAGAAATTAATTCGAAATATACATTCGTACATCGTAATGATTGATATCAGTAAAAACTGATGTTACTTTGATGTTATTAAGTTATTCTTATACATATTAATCTTGCACTATGATTTTTCAATGAAGTGAAGTCTTCAACTAATTCAAAAAAGATCAAGATATCAGGAATATACAATTTTACGAAATGTGATGCCAGAACTACCACATACATCAGTGTATGATATATGATAAAATAAGTAGGGCACGAATTGACAAAATTGAAAACCGAAACAATCTATTTACATAAAGGGTTCAAGAACATGCATTGTATTCGTGTATTACTATTTAAAAAGATTACAGGGTTTAACTTCCTCTTTCCAAATTGCGCCTCCAAATGTTAGGTATTTTCGAATACATTTTCGTAGCCACTGAAACGACTGGGATAGTGGTATAACGCGCAACTACCTCTGGACCATTTCGACTCCTTCACCGTTCCCAGTGTCGAAGTGAAATAAACCGTGTAGGGCTGCATTATCTAGCCAAGAGAAGGCAGTATTGCAAGCAAGGAAGTTAATAACCTATAAAAATAATTTAAAAGGTGTAGTAAGGTATTGTTTGATTTTCTAGTATAGAATGTGGCGCTAAATTGAATACGCCATAAACAATTAGTGGCAATTTTATTAGACAGTAAGAAAATATTTTCGTATGGAACTTATTATACATCAGAAGTCCTTCAAAGAATGAGTGCTATGTTATGTTGAACGTAAATGTTGTTATTTATTGTTTTTTTGTTAAATAGTTCTTATTTTTGAAGAAGATGGGTTATTTATTGTATATATTTGTTAAACGGTCATAGTCTATGAACACAAAAGTAGGGCAAATAAGTTAATTGGGGTAAATAAATAAGCGACACGACTCTGTGTACGTGCCGAAAGATTTGAATGGCAACATATTTTGAACTTATTGAATTTTCGCTTGTAAGTAAGTAAATATCGTTAGATTTATCTACAATACAAAGTATTTCAGCCTGAGTTTCTTATATGGGCGTTTTTTTTCTTTATCGCAACAGTAACATGGGAAATTGATATTTAATTATGAGGGTACACAGAATACTAGCCCAACGAACATTTCATGTGCAAAATAAACAATGCTCAGATAAAAGAATTTTTGTGAGATTATTCATAAGTATTAGTGAGGGGAGGATCGGTAGCAATCGTAATATGTTAAATTAAAAACAAGTATAAAAACACGTTGGTTTAGTGCTGACTTCCTGATCTCTTAAACGATCTTTTAAATCGAGAAGAAAAATTTAAAATAATTAAAATAGCATTAAAATGTTTAATTTTAACGCTTTTCTATTTGGTCAATATTATTGACACTGGAACTCATATGCTTTTAATAAGGAATATAAAATTTGGGTTTTGCTAGGTAACTTATCAATGGGCTTTAGGACAGCTAGAGAGTTGCAACTGCTTGTATGTTTCTTTGTTCTATTAAACACTCGATAATTGTAAGTGTTAAGAACATTTCTCTTTAAGTCAGATTGTAGACTGAGTGTTATATTAGGTGCTTGAAAATATCCGTAGACTGGAATAATTGTACAGAAACTGTAAGGCATGTGATTTTACTATTGAAGCATCTTGGTAAGCCGATAAAAATATTCGTTTCTCTGGTGGACAAACTTGTGAATGGATGCGCCATAACATTGTAACATACAATAGCTATATGCTCGATGGACTATCCTGATTTGTTAGCACACAACAATTTACCCCTCCTATGTTTTAAGTATATGTGTTTCACTAATGTTATTCACGCCATTTTGAAAAATTTTAAGTTGTATAACGTAACGCAGGATTCGCAACGTTTTTGAGCAGACAAGAGTAATGTTATTGTTGCCAGAGATTTTGAAATGGGTTTCTAATGCTTTTGAAACTGGTACCATGTGAGGTTGAATATTTGGGTTTTAAGGTGGATGATTATTTTCATGTTGTGTTTTTTGCTTTCATCCGACAGGCATTGGTCGAATCTGGGGCTCTGGCCTCGCGAAGTGAAGGTCGTAGTTGACTGAGTGAATCAGCACCGAAATAATTGCATCTATTGCTGAGCGGAGTACCAACATAGAAGCACCGTTCGAGGCGAGGGGGCGGTGGACTGGGAAACACACCTGTGTTTCATGGGCCGTACTAGCTCAAAAGGCGCATTTTTTGAAGTGTTCACTACTTCTGCAAATCAATGTAATCTCGCTACTAACGTGTCGTCGGCGTTGAATGAAAACGCTTTTTTCGTAGACAGAACTTTTTCAAGATCAGGAGTGATTTAAAGCTTTCTCTTCAGAATGGAATTTTGATGAATCATTTCCTTACATGTTGAACAAAAATCGAGTAGTCATAACAGGTAATAATGCTTATGATAAAAATAATATCATCTAGTTATAATGTTTTTCCAGAAAGAACTAAAAGTGTGGAACAGTTATAAAATTGGGTCAGTGATCTGTAACGTACCATTATATAATGCACTTAGTTAATATTTTTGTATATGTTGACTTATATGCTAGTTTTTTAGAAGTGGATTATCGTTTTATAGCGAATTTTTCTAATGCTTGTGGTGATAAGATTATAAAGTTGCCATACTAATATTTTTAAGATTTCTAAGTGTATGCTTGAAATATATTAATCAAGTAACGCAAAGTCGCATTTAATAGATATCGCGCACTTATTTCCCTAATAAACATGTAAGATACGCTTAAGATGCATTTTTGTTTTAAATGTTGGGTTATGGGAAAGAACTTGTGAATTTATCTAGTTGTTGCTCTGAAGTAATATGAAGATTGAATTGAGCTAAGGTTTATCACTGCGTAAAGGGATCTAGTCATTGGTTCGACGAAATGTTTGAGTAGTAATGGAAATAGCTATAGAGTATTATAGTTATACAAAAAATCTAATTAAGTGTTGATGTTTTTTGTCACTAATTGTACTGTATAGTGGCGTCTGACATTAGTACCTATTTTCCCTATATGTCTAACCTGTTATTCTCAATTGACTGTGACATGAAATACCAAATAAATGTGTGATGTGTTGAGTCGAGAAAGATCGAGACGCCGCTCAAATGCAATTAAGTACGCAGACGCTCGCATCCTGCACTCGCCCCGCTCTCTTTGACAGTTCACAATGATTATTACCATACGTCGTAACGCTCGCAAGGCCTACTCGATGTCTCGCGACACTCTCGAGCACGTTATCGACGCATGTAACATCTGCGATTTCGATGTCTCGAGTCTCGTCCAATCTAGCCACGCGCATGGCGCTTTGCTCTCGCTTCAGTGTTCAAGACGTAAACACTCCGTGTGCCCTCCGTTCATCGCTCTCGCTCATGCACCGTCGTGCATCTGCACAATTCCGAATTCGCAGTCGAGGACCGACAACCTGTACTCGAACATGGATACTTGAGTGCGGATATGATCGCTGTCTGCCACTGCTGAGACGTGTCTTCGTAATGGGACTAGCTCATGTGTCACCGATCTAAGATCGTCAACAGCTCATAGGACTCGTCCAGTCTGCTCTCTCACGCAACTTAACGTCTGTGTCAGCCCTCGCTCCGGCAAGACACTGGACAGCATCTATCTGCTCCAATTCACGATCAATACGCACACATCGAAGACATATTTGCTTCTCGTCTATTTGCTATCGCTCTGATCATGTAATTCTCTTAGTCTCGATTAAGAATGTTTGAAGTCAATTCTGGACCCAGTCACTGACGTGGCTCGGGGCGCGAGGGTCTTACAGACGCCCGCGCAAAGTGTCTCTCAGAGTCACAAGGCCTTTAGTCTCTGAATTTTCGACTGGTCGGATGGCACGAGCTAGCTGCACTCGATGTTTGGTCGTTACCGATGCTTTATCTCTGAGTTCATCTCTCTATTTCCTAAATGTTCATCGACCTACTCACTCTGTATTAAGAGTATTGGCCCACAGTACGCGCTCGGAATATTTGATAAACAATCCACTCGCTACGTGGCCTGACGCTATGACTGATTAACGTCGGCAGACTATTTCGTTTGTGCTTCACGTTATCAGTTTCATTGAAATAAAATCAAAATATGTGTATTTTTTTTACTTTCTCACGCATTAAGAGGAAGTTTCTTTAAGAAATTTAAGATGGCTATGCTGGCAAAAAATGGCAAATAGTTCGCAGAAAACGTCTGTATTATAGGCTCCGATTAATAACGAAAAGTGGTAAAATGCAGTTGCTAATTTAGAATAAAACTAACACGTGGTGTTAGGCGTCTCCGCCCGCTCTCGTTCCCGTTCCCAATCTCGGCTTTACCCTCGCTTGCCTCCACTCTCACCCTCTCCTCGCCATACCCTTAACGCCACCGCCCCACCCTTTGCTCACCGTCCTGTCTCTCGCCACCGCCCGTCTTCTCCACCATCCCCTCTCCTCCACCTCCCCGCCCCCGCTCCGCCGCCCAGTCGCCTCGCCCATCTCGCCCCTGCCATTGCTCCACCCTCTGCCCCCGCCATTGCCCCCATCCTCGTCTTCGCTCTAAACCCCAGCTCTCACCATCATCTCCGGCCCACCGTTCGCCCCCGCCCCGCCCTCCTCACCGTCCCGCCCTCACGTCACACTCCTCGCCTGGCGACGGCAGGGCGAGGGTAGCGATGGCACGCACAGCTGTCGGCAATCGGCGGGGCGGTGCTGCGAATTAACGTTCAGGATTCGCCCAATAACGCCCGGGGCGCCCCGAGCTCCGCCGCTCTCTTTGCAGGCGCGGCGCGGGCGGAGGCCCCGGGCGGCGCGCGCGGCGCGGCAACGGTGGTGCAAACCGCTGCGCTCT
>BOPP01000015.1:738512-754318 GCA_017312745.1 Gryllus bimaculatus | reverse complement strand
ACTAAGAGCAGCTTTCCGCGATGGCTTGAGATTACAAGTGTTTTACATTTAATGATTCTGATTTCAAAATATCAAATAGTTTGATTTTCAAGTGCTGCATTCAACTGCTTTTGGAAAAAATTATAAAAGTTAAATGTTGAAGGAATGGATAGAACAAGTATGCATGTTTTAAATAAAAGTTCATTAAAAGGAAGCTACAAGACTACATTACATTCCTGAATGTTAATCCTTTTTTCTAAAAGTAATTAGTTTTATAACTGAGAAGACATAGCTCTCAGCAAGGAAATGAATTAATGAGGAACTCTGATTAAAAGTTTGAAAAATTCAACTCATTCATTTCAAGTTCTTGTATTAGATGATGATATTTCATTAATTTTTGAAATGAATATTATTAATTCGAAGTCTTATAAGAAACGTAAATCTCCGTTCCATGGCATCGTCCATGATCAAGAAGACCTAGAGCTCGAATCCCGACGGTGGCAAGATTTTCGACACTATAATTAGGACAGATTCAGCCACTGTCTGGAAGCGTATACTAGCGGTCGGCTGCTTTGATCTGCAGTTTTCCATGGTTTCTCCGATCAACACCAGACGAATGCCGGAGTAGTACCCTAAAAACGGGCCACACGAGATTTTTCCTTCCTACCCTCACCCCTTATTTATACAGACCTACACTACCCCACACGTCGGGGACCAGTCGGGAGCTTAGAGTTTGTCTCGGCTGGGGACGTGTCCCGCTGGTGGGAGATTCCTGGTTGGGGAAAACTCCGCAAGGCGACGAGTAGGTCGGCGCCGGATTCAACCATTCAGCGATAGATCACCGCCACCCACCGCGATAAATCATGTACTACACTTTCGGAACTTCGGATGGGGGCGCTGTCCCTGTAGCTCAAAAATGTAGAAGGTGAACCCCAGAAGTCAGTGTGTAAGTCGGCACGGGATATGATATCGCAGCAGAGAAGGAACACCGCCACATCTCAGGATTTGCGAGTAATATGCTCCTCACGCACCGAGCAAAGCCGAGACTACCGAGCAAAGGAGTTGACGTGGGTGGAAACACTAAAGACCCATTCACAATGCAAACATAAGCATGGTGTTAACATAAAAGTTGTGATTACGTCTAGGACACGTTCGTATTGCGTTCACAAAAGCATAACACGTAAGACCAATAGAAACTCTTATGTTGCTTACGTTTAAGTTAGACATTGTGAATACTTCAATGTACCAGTTATATTAATGTTTACGTCTATGCGTTATGCTTATGTTTACGTTTGCATTGTGAATGGGCCTTAAATCGTCTACCATTGGTGTTCTGCGAGCCTTGGGTTTGGAGGCGTCGACGGGCAGCGCTAGGCAGCGGCGGCCGCAGTCAGAACCCAATCACCTCCACGCCGCCGCCGCCGCCGCCGAACGCCACCGCAGGCCAACCCTGCGGCCAACACGCGTCGCGGGGACGCCGTCGTCGTCGATTGGTCATCTTTGACGTTTAATGGGACGCAAATCCACTTACGCCGCCTGTCAGAGCACAAACGCGTGCGCCAGTATGTCTCGTTTAGGCTGTGGCGCGTTGACGGATTTGCGTCAGGTTAGTTTGAAGTAAGTCGTTGTTTTTTTTACTTTAGAGAAAGCGAAATTGCGTAGGGGTTTCGAATCAAAAATGTGGTTTGATTGTGGGTAAATATATGCTTGAAAAAATTTGCTACGTTCACAGACTTTCACTACCACATCAGATATCGCTTTTTTCCCTATACGGGGAGTGAATCTTGGTGTGAAAAGAATGGGATCGCTTTGTTGATTTGCAAGTAATGGAAAAAGTCTGACTAAGCTGGAATGTAAATTAAACTTTTCCACATATAATCCTCTAAGAACAAATGTCCGTTTTTTATAATTTGAAAGAAAGCAGTGAAATGGTATCCCGTAAGTGGACTACTCCTGAATTGGGAATTGCCTCCCCAATTTACATCGAATATATTTGATCGAGAACGTAAAGTACGCGAAATAAAGTATAGTTTCAAAATTTGAGCTAGCGCCACCCGTAACTACACACATTAGGCTGCAACACACTTTACCGCCATGCATAACTCTGAAGGGATGCAAGACAGGTCCATAAAACTTGATTTTCGTGTCCTTAAAGAAATATAAGCTAGTTTTCTATGTTCTTAGATTTTTCTACATTCTTAGATGATTCCTTAACCTCGTAGTATGAGCTGACAAAATTGATGGAGTTGGGTTTCAGAGTGAATCTATTTTCACTTTTAAATCAATTATTTATTTCAAAAAAATCATGTATTTACAAATTATTTATAACAAACTACTATTTTTGGAGTTTAATGTGTGTTCAGATTGAGAGAAAATTAGAGGACCTTAAGGGAACGTATGAGAAATTTATGGGGAACGTTTTAGGAATTTACGGTAAATATTTGAGAAACGTGTTTCAGTCTTGCAAGAATATGTCAAGAAATTTCCAGTAAACGTTCTGAGAAGATATATGGGTCATGTGTAAGGACAAATTCCGAGGAACATTCAAAGGAACAACAGGCGTACCCGGAGTTTTGCTTCATAAGTATAATTCTACCAAATGACACTTCTTTGAACCCCCTGTCACGTTTGTGGAGGTTTAGCTCGTCTAATATTTGGGCATTACTTCGTAGAATGCGTATGCGGCCAGAAACGAGCATACTTCTAAATTATGTAAAATTTGATATGCGCGTCAAAAAATGTATCATGACTGATCTATAATACTTCAAAGTGTACTTCAGAATCATGATGCTGTACGGCTCCAGTAAGTTGGGATCCAGTTGTGATGTAATATTTCCTAAAAATTGAAAACGATATTATTACAAACCTCTCTTTGAAGAACAAATTCCGTTTACAAACTAGTGGTGCTACAGCAGCGCATACTTTCTCGCTTTATTTCTAACTGCTCCGCGATATTATACTACTACATAAACCTGCAAAAGTGTTTTCAACCAGCAATTTTCTTTCCGCACAGAAACGTGAACTCGGCCATCCAGTTTAACTCGCCGTGCGCATTACCTCAACGCTCTGGAAACGCTGAGGCTCGAACTAGTTCTTGTAATTTTGAAATATTTTCTTTCTGCAATTTTTGAAAATACCGAAAGTTCTTCGAAAATAGGATTATCCCCATAGTCTTTACCTACGAGAAGAAAATTTAATTTAAAATTTGGAGTGGCTTTTCAGAAAATAGATTTTTTAGAAATAGCATTTTCAAATTACGAGAAATCTACTACTAGTTTTTTCCTTCAAATAATTGTTCATGATCTTTTTATATTGAGAGTAAAAAATCCGCTAGATTACAATTTACAATTTCGCATGATTATCTTATTATATTTCTAACGACGAGAATGTGAAAGTATCTCTCTTTAATAATGCGGCTTTATGAAGATGCCATACGATGTAGAACATTTTCCAATTTCCGAAATTCAGAGAGTTCAGCGTAAGTAAGAGCTGCGTTAATTTTTTAAGCGCACTGCTCTTTACCTAAGAAAAAAACTTAATACAAACACTCGAGAGCCATTTTTGAGAAAACTTTTAGTGGTAAGGCTTCATGCATTCCCCCGATCGATCAAAATATTTATTTTAAATGTGCAGGGACTTGAGTCAGTCGATTGGGGAATATCAATTTTGGAGAAAATTATCTGAACGGTTTAGACGTTAGAGTTGATCATTAACGATCAGATATACGGTGCGTTAAACAGTAAAGCCGAGTTAGGAAGGCACTCATTCTGTCATTAGGACAGTCTGACAGTGAGACAGGCAGTCAGTGAGACAAACACAGACGGACAGTTCGACTGAGGGACAGATTGTCACATGATTAAAATTTTCTTCATTTTATAATCAAGGAACGGTGAAAGAATATGACGCTAGCCGCATTTTCAGCAAATTCTCCGTGTTTTCGAAAACTGGCAAAGTTAACGTATCAAAACTACAAAATTAAAGATCAATATTTTGCCTTAAATAAAATGTGTTGTAAAAAATGAACTCTTTAAAAAGGTCTTGTATAATTTTTTTAAGAACTCGTAGTTTTCGCGTAATTTGTGCTTGAAATTAATGCAATTAAATAAACCTTTTCTCAAAAACCCCTCCGAATGTTTGCATCAATTTTTTGTTAACTGATAGAAGAGACGCTTAAATGAATGTTGCAGGTCTAATTTTCATTGAACGCTCTGTATTTTCAAAAATTTCAAATTTACATTTAATGCGAGAAAGTATGTGCGGTTGTAGTGCAACTAGTTTGGAAATGATTCCAAGGAAATGTTCTTGAATAAAAACGAAAAATTCTTTATCGATATATTGTGAATTTGGCCTTGAATAAGACATAGCTTCAAAATGGTAAAGCCATGACTTCTTTTGTGCGTGTGCAATGCTTTGCGATGGAATCCGGGTTGGAGGTCGACTGTAGATTTCCGAATCTCGAGATTCCGCCGTCGCGTAGCGGCTTTCAACTGCGCGCGGAGAAGGCGCCCTCGGGGCCCCACGCGCCTCGCGCCGCCGCACGCGCCAGCGATCAAACGCTGCTCCGCGGGGCGAGGCGGGCGCGGCGGGCCCGCGAAACTTGGAATACAGAATGTCTCAGAAACAATGTTCCCGTCTTCTAGAGCCTGTAAGGGATTTGAAGGCGGGGTTTGTTTGCCAAGTAAAACGTGGTAGCAAATTTCACATTCACAGCCCCTGGTTTGCGGCTGCGAGACTCACGAATGATGAAATACAGAATGTTTCAGAAACAATGTAACAATCTTCCAAAGCCTGTAAAGGATTTGAATACTGTTCGTTTGCCAAGCAACACATGATAGGAAATTTCACATAACGATGTTACACACGTTTCATTTTCTGCTGGTTTTCCGCAGTGGGATCCACGCAAGTTAAAATACAGAACGGCTTAGAAAAATGTTATAATCTTCTAGATCCTGTATGGGATTTGAAGACTGTGTTTAACTAAAATATTAAAGATAGCAATTTTTCCCTTCATAAAAGCTGTTTCGTTAAGATTGAATTTGAAATAAAGGCGTAATTTAAAAATAAGACACATTTTTCGCGTAATTTCGGGTAAAATATAGGCCATTATTAATTTTTATTTAAACAATTTTTATTTCACGAACAGCTTTTTATAAAAAATTGTTGGTGGATAATGTGAAATTTTGTTGGTGAAGAACGTTTAAGAAAATGGGGCTGGTGTCATGTTGATTGAAAACCCTGATTTTTCAACAATTGAAAAAGTGAAAATACCGCGTTTTTCTGCAACTACAATTATGAGGATACAATTGTTTTAATGAAATATTATCATCAACAACTAGATATTTTGGAATTGCAAATGAGGTTTACAAAAAATAATTCGGAGAGAAATTGTGATATAAATAGTATTACATAAACATTACTAATGGCTCGAAGTACGTGCTGTTTTAGCACTACCAGTTTCTTTTCGAACCAATACCTGCGCCAATGCTAGAAAACAATATCATGAAGTGTTCACGCCTTGCATATCAACTGGTGATCAAAATCCAAAAGTGGCGTCTCAGTTCTGTGATCATTTTATAATTTAAACACCTTTTTGTCACCTAATGGCACTTCCTTAGTCACAAGTTATACTGAAAATACAAACTAAATAATGAAGTAAACACTCTTATTATTTGTTTATTGAAGTACTTCACACGAGATGCCAGTAGTTTATCTTTAACCTCGTGAGAGTGTGCATCTAACCATACACCATACCGTAAGATTTCAACTCACTCTTCGAATATGAGAAACAGTATTACGAGACCTTGCAACTAGTGATAGAAAATTTTATAAAAACATCTAATCGTCAATACGTCAACAAAAGGTTTTCTACGTTGATGGAAACATCTAAAAACATATATGTTTAAAATATTGGTGTTTTAAATATGTTGGAACATATAGAAGTAAATTGTCGTGGTTTTAATATGATAGATAACATGTCAATATTAGCTTAAGGTATATTCTGCATTAAAGTTGGCTGTCATCTTAATTTTGTAATCAATGTATTCGCGAGCAATTCACAAAATATATACTGGAAATTTTATTTATATCATGAGAAATATTTTTTGAAAACATGGATGGTTCTGTATCAATCTGAAGGAAGTATCGAAAGCAAACAAAAAGGTTATAACATCGATGGTTCTGTGCAAAAATATCGATGTTTTAAAATATCGATCTTTTTTTGCCAACCCTGCTTGTGTGCCAACACACACGAGAAATAAAAGACAAACTTTCGTGACCAGAGCGACCCGCGTCTTTTCCGCGAACGACCTTTCGGATAAAGTCGACAAATTGTCAGAGGGCTAATACACGAGCCTTCCCGGCCTTTCATTCTCCTCTCGGCACTCCCATGATAAAGATATACCCACTACTTCTCCCTCGATTTGATTTGGACACCTAAAGTTGGAAATGTTTACAACCTCCATAACTCTGTCTCATTTATCTCAACGCCAGTATTGTCTACAGCATCTCTGACCGAGGTCGTAGAGATCGAGAGAACGAAGGTCGTGCATTTTCGGAAGCAGCTGTATAGCTAGGTCGAGTTCAGCCGCTTTCTGGAGGAGAAATCTAGCGGCCAACTTCCCTCATCGATCGTTTTTCGTTATTTCTCCGATTAACACACCAGGCAAATTCCTCACAAACGGGCGTCGGACCGCGCGCGATTTTTCCTTCCTTTTCCTTGTGTTATCCTCTCCCTTTACACAGCAAAACACACACACACCACACACACACACACACACACACACAGACACCACACACACATATATATATATATATATATATATATATATATATATATGATTCTCTACCCGCCTACCACCCACACAACTTACTACCTTCAGCAGTGCACGATGAAACCGTAAGCAGGTTGCTCAGATTTGCTCGTGAAGCGCAGCTTTAAATATCTAGGGAGCAGGAATCTTCAGGGTGCCGAGAAAAGGTTGCGACCTTGACACAATAAAATCACACCAGATTGCACACAAACGCAACGTATAATTAACCATAAACTTTTAGTGGCATAAGTGTGCTAATGACAAAACAATAATATAGAATCGACTTTTACAAAGGAAATAATCAAAACACAAATAGAAACCTTTACAACACAACTCATGTGAGATGAACACATAATTTACTTCAAAATTGATACTCTGCTGATAATAACCTAAACTACAATGGGAAATTCCGCTAGAAAAATTAATTATATCTAAATTGTGCCTATTCTAATTCCATTGCACTGAAATCAAAAATCAATTCAATCTCTCGCTTCAAGATAATTACATGTAAAGAACAATGTGTGGCAGTGCACTACTCTAATTTACAATTGTTAACTGTGTGCGTGAAAATAGCGAAATTAATAAATGTCTAAATAGAATGTTTTTTAGCAGGCAATAGCGCATCAAAACGTCTTCTACTATAATACTGTAATTTTGTACCACCCGTGTCCTCAAATTCTTAAACACTTTCCTATACTAGTTTTCCCTGGCCGACGTTGAATCTTGGACCGTATTTCTTGCGGTTCGCTAACTGTTACCTCGCTAGACTTTTGGCCTTGATGGTCGGCGCTGTCGCCTGCGCTGACGCCGTTCGGTCGCGCTCTGCCGTGTAAGAGAGACGGATTCGCCCTCTGGCCGGTCGCGTTGCCTTCTTGCGTCCTGCTTCCGTTTCTTCTTTCGTTTTCGATCCGTCTTCTTCCTCGTGCGCCCAAGTATCTCGGCCTCTTCTTCTTCCGTTCGTTCTGCTACCGCGCGCTCTGACTACGCCCAACGTGTGAAAAATGTCCTTGCACTTCACTTGAATACCCGTGCAAAGTTCCTCGCCTCCGTTAAGCTACTTCTACGTTTAGCAAGCCAGAACTTTGCAATGTTCCTTCACAACGGGGTAATTTTTACTTCCCGTGTTATTAATGAAGAACACTACTTAATGCTGCACTATCTCGCGACGACTAGCTGAACGTCTGTTCGACGCCGAATACTCCTATCTAGTAGTCGTTGCAGCGGCAAAACAATATCTAAATAATGTTTAACGTAAAGTGTTGATCGGCGACGGTGGATCAAAGAGCAGCTGCTTACTCGGCCGTGGTGACAAGGAAAGAGAGGCTTCCGCTTGCGGGTTCGCGGTATTTATGGCGCCCATGCCTGGGGAAATTCGTGGAGGGGAGGTGTTTCTCCTGCTCTCAACCGTCCACAAAGAAAACATAGCTCGCTAGTTTGCATTCGTTAAGTACGGGCAACGATACCAGGGCCGCCGCGTTTTAAGTACTCTGCCTTACGCTGTCTGTTATTCCTCGCTGCCCTTCCGTAGTGTCACACATGAGACGGTGCTGTTTATGGGTTGCACAATCCATAACGCCACAATATATATATAATATTATATATATATATATTAATATATATATGTTATATTATTATGTATAATAATAGGGTTATATATATATATTATATATATATATATATAGTATATATGTGTGTGTGTGTGATATACAAAAGCACGTTTCTACCACACCTGATCTGAACGGGATTTTGCCCCCTCTGGGAGGAGAAACATCGAGATGGGGAATCCCAGAAGCCATCGCATAGGTAGGTGCGGTATCTCACCTATAGAGTGGGGAAGGAACACCCGTTATCTCCTGTGATAACGTGTTCCATACAGAAATGTGACCTACTCAAGCGCTTGCCACGCCGGTAAACATCAATCACAAGTAACACCATGCAACAATGTATGTTTAAAAATGCTCTAAAGAACGAAAAATCAAGGTTTTACTTTTTTATTTTTATGGTCAACAACGATATCCTGACACAAATAGCTGCCGTGCTCAGGTGGGTAGTGGATGTAGGTTTTCGAAATTCCTACTTGCAGGTGTTTGCATGAGGCCTCCGGGGCATCCTTTCTTTTGTAACGCATCTCTGGATTAATCCAAGGAGCGCTTGTAAAAGGGACTCACAGCGAGGGAGGCCTATCATGTTTCCAAATTAACCTTTGAATGATTACGCGATCTCGCCGAGGCTCTGCCGCGGCAAATGCACGGCGGGCGCTTGGGGGGGGGGGCTGCGGGAGCGGCCGCGGTGAGCGGCGCGGGAGCGGGCGGGGGGCGGCAGCGGGCGGCGGCCGCTGGGTGGCGGCGCGGGGGGCGGGCGGCGGGGTGTCAGGTTCGGCGGAGAAGTCGGCGCGGGGCGGCGCGGGGGCGGCGGCGGAAGCGGAGCGGTGGGTGCGGGCGCCACCCATAGAGAAACCTGTCAAGGCGGATATTTTAATTTTCTGCTCCTCGCATGGAATTACTGTTTGAACCTGGAGCCGCGCCTCGAAAGAGAATCGGCAGCGCTGTTGCGAAGCGAGGAACGGTCCTTGGGGTGGGTGCGATGGGGGTGCCTGTGCTGCAGATGGGTACAAGTCAGCGACGACGCCTAAGGGAGAGTCAGGGCGTTGACCGCCGGAACAAGTAAAAGTGTAAATGGCGGCTTCACAGAGGAGCCGGATGGATGACGCGACGGACCTTGAGATTTGAAGTGTGACTGGGGGCAGAGAAAGGTTTACGCTCTTAACACGGGTGATGACGGATTGTAGCGACGTTGGGGCCTAAACATGAGAGTGATGAGTGAGGCGAGGGAAGAGGTGATAGGTGCGGCGACTGGTGAGGAAATGGGTGATGTTAAGGGACAGACAATGGATATGGCAATGTCTGACGAGATCAAGTATATAAGGGCGCCGGCAAAGGGCGTATGTCAGAGAAGCTCCCACTGTAGCTCCATCCAGATGGCAACTTTGTTTGAACTCGGCACCGCAACGCTGTTGCACGCTTTGGTTTTTATACTACGTAAAAGTTTTGTTTCTATGTTTGCGTAGGTGGTGGTGGAACCGAGACTATGTTTGAGTATGTGGTGATAGACCGACGCTTTTATAATTAAATCTTCTTTTCAAAAGTTGAGACTTAACAATACGGGAACTCACAAATCACCCTAGCAGCGGCGGTTCCCTGCTAGGGAAACATTTGTAAGAAGAAACCCCCCTGCAAACGATGTAGGTCAGCGTCGAATCGCACCATTCACGGAAGAGGAACACCGCCATCTCGCGCGATAAAATATTCATTACAATACTGGGACTAATGATCCGACTTTACATTCCTTCCCAATCACTTAACCAATTAATCATCCCCAAATAATTGGATCGATTTTCTCTAAACCTCCGCTAATGCCTAGTTTACAAACTTTATTCGCATTAGTTTTTTTCTTTCTCGCCCCTTACTTTTGGTGTACATTGGATAAACGACATTATATATACCAAAATGTAATTTAGGAAAGTGTTCGAAAATAAACACTTACAGCTCGTCAAAAATACTGTTTTTTAAGTGTACATTAGCCATTAGATTGAAGGGGAATAAAATTATTTGAAGTAAGTTATTTAACCATCGTCCACGTTCCTTAAGAAAAATCATTTGCAGTGAAAGGGTTTCTCAAGTCTATCGAGTTTGGAAACTTTTAGTTTTTAGCATAATTGAATTCTTCTGATTTTTTGTAAAATTACTACAGATTCTGGGCATTTCCGTAGATTGCATACTATTAATTTCCGACCTACTTTCTGCTTACGGCTGTACGTTTAATGAAGAAAGTAAAAGATATCATGAAATGGTTTCTTAGAAAGTTTGACCTTTGTTTCTGAACGATTGGGCCCCGGTTGGACGGCACCTCTCGCTGATTCCGCTCGCAGATCCACATAAAAAAAGGCGAACGATATCGAATTTCTTCGGAGATAAACATCGAATGACGTAATGGGAGAGCTATCTTCCATGCTTTCTCTTTCCTCTGAGTAGCCATCACCAAAGGCTTCTACATTTGTGCTGAAAAGAAATGGCGGAGAGATTGCTATTCGTTTATTGGTAATTTATCGTTTGATTGAATTAAATAGTAATTTGGGCCCAAACAACGCCTCTAGTTTATTTAGAAGTTGCTAACTGGCAGCAATGTCGACAGAGATGCTCCATGTAACGAATTGCAAACAAGCCTTTTTAAGAAGTATACAACGTTAAATAGTCACACTTGTACATCAACATTCTTAGTTTTTGTGCTCAATTGTTTGAATGAAATTACAATGATTACAATGTTTACATATTATGGAAAAACTCATAAAGATTTACTCTTGTTTGTTTATATAATTTTATTCGAATAAACAAAAACTTGAAATTATAAGTATCCAGATTTCATTTCATTATTATTATAATTCATTTTCTAATATAATTAAATTTGCTATTTATGCAATGTACTGAAGGCAATACGAATGAAAGCTGTTAAAGTATGTATAAAGATAGAGGTGTTAATACAGCATACACTTTTCCCATTATTACTAACGTTTACAATTTTCAAAAAGAAAAAAAAGTGATTTTAAACAAAAATAGGCCTGCGCCATTTTTAACGTCCTTTCTACACATGAAGAAAAAATTAAAATAGTGGACCCGTTTTAGAGAAAAAATAAAAATTGCATGATATTCAAGCAGAAGCCCACTCAATTTTTAAAAAATGTTTATGACTTTTTCAAAGATCTGATTTCCAGAACTGATTTTGCTTAAAACAAAAATCTCTATCAATAGGGTACTTGCGACCTTTTTTAATTTTGCGAAAATGTGGAGAGTTTGCTAAAAAGGGACCAACACCACTTTGTATTATCCTTTGCTACATACGAGAAAAAATGTTAAATTGAGCTGTTTTTTGTTTTTGTTTTTTTTTTTGAGAAAATTATTCTATAAAAACCACTATATTTCAAACAAAATTGCCAACAAACTACTCAAATTTCGAAAAATAGTTCACGACCCTATTTCAAGATCTACCTTTAAAAAACTGATTTAATTCGTGGAAAATCTCTATCTTCAAGAATGTAAGAATACGCCAAAAAACGTTTAATCTTTTGCAATTTTCAATAATTCAATAACTTTGAAAATAAACTATGCCTCGTTTTTCGAGTTGTTTTCGCTATTTCAGGATAATGTTTAGTAAAATTCTAAATTCTCTCAAAGTGGCGAGAGAAAATTCTAAACAATGTTTGAGAAAAGTTTGAAATTGTTGAGGCTTTATTAAATACCCCCAAAAATCTAAAGATCCGTTTCAAATTCGCAGGGTATCGATTTAGACCAGACCAATTGAAGAATATAAATTTTTTTAGATTTTTGTTTAGGCACTAGCTTTGCCCTCAGAAGAACGAACGTACAGACAACTTTTTTTTGTAAAACACTTTTTCGATATTAAGGACCCACAAAACGTGGATTCTGACTACACAAAGGAAGAAATTTACAACATACAAATTTACTACATGGTTATGAGAGCCCCATAATACGAGCTTTTTGGTGGAAAAATCTTCGATTTTTACCTCATTATTACACCACTTAACATTGCACCAACGAAGCTGGCTCAGGGCATGAATTGATGTCTGTGCAGAGCCGCTTACGGGGAAGAACAGGGATTCGAGTCAAGGTGTTGGAAGGATTTTCGACATTATCTGGACAGATAGTAGGTGTTGATCGGAGAAAGCACGGGAGACTACCGTTCAGAGCAGCCAGCCACTAGAACTCTCCTCCACACAGCGACTGGTTTCGACTTATCTATGTAGCTAGTGTCCAAAGTTCTGCCACCGTAGGACCTCCCAGTCAGAGGCACAGCAGTGACATCAGCTGATGCCCTGAGCCACCTCTCCCATTACTGTCATAACATAGATGTGTCGGTAATGTGGAAAATACTGCCACCGTGGGGAGTGGAGGACCCTAGGACATCCTGCTCAGAGGCACTGCAGTGACGTCAGTTGATGCCCTGAGCCACCTAAGCCGGTGCCTCTATTCGACTCGAGCACCAAGTTCCCATATTTGCGTTGGTGCGGCCGGGCAGGCGAGTGCAGGGATGGTGTGTGCGGTGTCGCTCGCACACGTTTCTTCGATCTAAAGGGCCGTGGAAATGTCGAGATGAGCTTGTCACAGCACCGTTGACAGGTAGTAAATATTTTAGGCACTGACAGGCGTGAGAGACAGGCACTGAGTGTCGTGGGGGATGGGAGTAGGACAAGGAGTGAGGGGCGTGGGGCGTGGGGTGGGAGGTGAGGAGCGAGGGCTTAGGTCTTGGGGTCACACCACACAGTGGTTTACTACGTGGGGGATGTAGCAAGCGCCCCTGACAATTTCTTATGGGCCAGATTCCTGATTTGACCACAAAGAAAATTATATAATCTGTAAAAGTAATACGCCTCATGAAAATAATGAGGTTGGATGATAAAAGTTAGAATAAGAATATGAAAACGAGATTGAAAATTCAACATACACAGTAATAATTTGAAATCAATAGGTACCTTTTTCTACGAAACAGAAAAAAAGGAGAAAACAGAAACACACAAAAAAATATGCACTGTTCACTGTTCAAAGATGATTTTCTCCAAAATTGATATTCCTTTATCGATCTTGGCTGATGTCGCGGGCTCTTGAATTAGAAACCGATTGTTTAATTTTTAAGAGGATATTTACATGAAGCCTTTGGGACATTTTCCATATTTTTAAAAATAGGCTCAGTCGTTTTTGATTAATTTTGTTGTTGGAAGTGTGAAGCATCGTTTAAGAGAACATTACAGGTCTAATTTTCGTGAACACTCCGATTTTTCGAAAATCAAAAATTTTTCGCGCGTCCTTCATGCAAACTGCATTCATTCGAAGAATAGAGATTTTCTCTAAATGGAAATGTGCTCCTTTAAGATAGATTTTCAAATAAGATATAAATAATATTTTTTTTTTTTAAATGAGGTATTTTACGTGTACTTTGCGTGAAAATATAGCGAGAAAGTACTGCCGTTTTAGCACGCCACTATGTCTTTATAAGAGTGTAAGAGGAGGACGCAAGCGAGCTAGATGATCCAAGAACACTTCCCTTCATAAAACTGGTAAAAAAAAACTACGAGTAAAAAAAAATACGCAGTGAATGCAGCATCCGCGCGAACTTCATTTCATGTTTCAATTCTAAAAAATTTCGTAGAATCACCTAATGAGGAAGTTGTCAAATAACAAATAAATGATACGCGTTTGCTATATGTAATTTGTGGAGAAAACTAGAATGAATGGGAAAATGAGATTGGAATTTAAACAGATAATTAATTAATTTATGGTGATAATAAACTAATCAGTTAATTTAATTTAACTATCTAACTGTGATGTACTCTAAACAACCTTTGAGATTATCAAAAATATTAATAATAATAAATAATAAATAATAATAATAATAAATAATAATAATAATAATAATAACAATACATACAATAATAAACAATAATAACAATAATAACAATAAAACAATAAAAACCAATAAAAACAATAATAACAATAAAACAAATAATAACAATAATAACAATAATAACACTAAATAACAATAAATACACAATAATAACAATAATTAACAATAATAACCAATAATAACATAATTACAACATAGTAACAATAGTAACAAATAATAACAAATAATAATATGTCGACGCGATGACCGAGATCACCGGAAGGCAAAAATGTAATTGAAACTTTTTTCAACTCCACTAATTCGCTATGCGCGTGCCTGAAAATTTTATGTCAAAAAAAAAAAAAAAAAAAAAAAAAAATAATGTATCAGTAATTCTCTTTATTGATGGAATTCTTGTTAGGCGCAATCGAATGGTGCACTTACGACCGCAACTGCAACCTGTCCTTCCTGTGCTTTGGGCTGCCAATACTCTCAACTCTAGGATAAACTTCGCCCTACGCATAGGAACGTTCATGCTAGAATTATAGTTGCGGGAAATCTAGGAGAAATTCTTAGCCTAATAGGCTTCTTAGTCCGTTGGCAATTGACTGAGAAGTTGTTTTGCAATAGTAAAGTTGTTATGTAATCTTTCATAGTTAACTTATGAAAGAACCAGATCGCGAAAATCCACTCCGTACAGTGGTTGCCAAAGCCTACGGCAGGAAGACTGGGATCTTTGAATTTTTTCGTTGCCCTTTTTATACGTGTTAAGTGTAACCTTTTAGGGATTGATTTGTCTACTTATTAATAATTGGAATTGTTGCGTAAAATATTCAGGCGAAGAGCTCAGGTGAATAAAAACCTAAGACATAACGACACCGTGTCTTCTTAAGTTCGGCAAAGTTAAATGAGCAAGCCAGTTCTCACCTCAGTTCTGCAGTTTCGCAAAACAGGAACACTTCATCTTATACTTCTCGACAGCTCATCAGGGAGGAACCTTGCTTTCGGATAACTAATTCTGTGACTGCTTCAGCGAGAAACAGACCTCTCCGCCTACCAGCCGCCGATGTGGGTCGTACTGCCAACGCTGGCTTCCTAGTGACTCTGAGAACAACTGCCACATTCTCGCCCCTCGCCCTTTGCTTCCTTGCCCCCCCCCCTAGCTTCCTAGCCCCCCACCACGCCCTCGCCCATTCGCCCCATCGCCCATCACCACATCGCCATCGCCCACCGCCCATGCGCCATCGCCCATCGTCCATCGCCCATCCCCAAAAACCCCTGCGCCCCTCGCCCTCGCCCCTCGCCCCTCGCCCCTTCGCCATCGCCCCCTCGCCCTCCTGCCCATCCGCCCTTGCCCATCGCCCTCGCTCATCCACCTCGGTCCATTCGCCCCCTTCGACCATCGCCTCTCGCATCAGCCCTTCGCTCCCCATCTCATTAGCTCACGCTCGTCACACATCGCCTTACACTTACCCCCAACGCCTCGCCCCCTTGGGTCATGCCCTTCACGCTCTCTCCCGCTCGCATCTCGCCCTCGCGCCCCTCCTTTTCCCATGCCCCAAGATG
>BOPP01000015.1:717955-738487 GCA_017312745.1 Gryllus bimaculatus | reverse complement strand
TGGTGAGGGGGGCAGGAAGCTAGGGGCGAGGGGCAGGAAGCAAAGGGCGAGGGGCGAGAATGGTGGGAGCTGTTCTCAGAGTCACTAGGAAGCAGCGTTGGCAGTACCACCCACATGCGGCGGCTGTGTAGGCGGAGAGTCTGTTTCTCGCTGAAGCATCACAGAATAATTATCGGAAAGCAAGGTTTCCTCCCTGATGAGCTGTCAGAAGTATAAAAATGGTGTTTCTGTTTTGGAAACTGGCAGAACTGAGGTGAGAACTGCTTGCTCATAGAACTTTGCCGACTAACACACGGTGTCGTTATGTCTTAGGTTTTATTCACCTGAGCTCTTGTTGAATATTTTACGCAACAAATCCAATTATTTAATAAGTAGAAAATCAATCCCTAAAAGGTACACTTAACGACGTATAAAAAGGGCAACGAAAAAATTCAAAGATCCAGTCTTCCTGCCGAGGTTGGCAACACTGTACGGAGGATTTCGCGATCTGGTTCTTTCATAGTTAACTATGAAAGATTACAAAACAACTTTACTATTGCAAAACAACTTTCTCAGTCAATTGCCAACGACTAAGAAGCCTATAGGCTAAATTTCTCCTAGATTTCCCGCAACTATAATCTCTAGCATGAACGTTCCCTATGGTAGGCGAGTTTATCCTAAGAGTTGAGAGTATTGGCGCACAAAGCACAAGAAGAAGGGGACAGTTGCATTGCGTCGTAGTGCAACCCATTCGATTGCCTACAAGAATTCCATCAATAAAGAGAATACTATACATTATGACATAAAATGTTCAGCACGCGCATAAAATGCGCAGCACGCGCAATTAGTGGATTTGAAAAAGTTCAATTACATTTTTGCCTTGGTGATCTCGGTCATCGCGATCGACATTATTATTATTGTTATTATTATTGTTATATATTGTTATTATGTTATTATCTTATTATTGTATTATTGTTATTATTGGTTTATTGTTATTATTGTTATTATTGTTATTATGTTATTATTGTGATTATTGTTATTATTGTTATTATTGTTATTATTTATTATTATTATTATTATATTTTTGATAATCTCCAAACGTTGTTAGATACATCACAGTAGATAAGTAAATTAAATTACTATTAGTTTATTAATCACCATTAATTAATTAAATTATCTGTTAATTCCAATCTCATTTTCCCTTCATCTAGTTTTCCACAAATTCATATAGCAAACCGTATCATTTATTTGTCTATTTGACACTCCTCAATTAGTATTCTACGAAATTTTAGAATTGAAACATGGAAATGAATTCCGCAATGCTGCATTCACTTGTAATTTTTTTTACTAGTAGTTTTTTTTACCAGTTATGAAGGGAAGTTTTCTTGGAATCATCTAAGCTCGCTTGCGTCCTCCTCTTACACTCTTATAAAAGACATAGTGGTGCTAAAACGGCAAGTACTTTCTCGCTAATATTTTCACGCAAATGTACACGTAAAATACTCAATTAAAAAAAATATTGTTTATGATCTTATTTGAAAATCTATCTTAAAGGAGCATATTTCATTTAGAGAAAATCTCTATCTTCATGAATGCAGTTGCATGAAGACGCGGAAAAATTTTGAATTTTTCGAAAAATCTGAGTTTTCAACGAAAATTAGACCTGTAATATTCTCTTAAACGTCCTTCACACTATCCAACAAAAAATTAATCAAAAACGACTGAGCCATATTTTAAAAATATGGAAAATGTCCCAAAGGCTTCATGTAAAGTATCCCTCTTAAAAATTAAACAATCGGTTTCTAATTCAAGAGCCCGCGACATCAGCCAGATCGATAAAGGAATATCAATTTTGGAGAAAATCATCTGAACAGTGAACAGTGCATATTTTTGTGTGTTTCTGTTTTCTCCTTTTTTTCTGTTTCGTAGAAAAGTGTACCTATTGATTTCAAATTATTACTGTGTATGTTGAATTTTCAATCTCGTTTTCATATTCTTATTCTAACCTTTTATCATCCAACCTCATTATTTTCATGAGGTCATTACTTTTAAGATTATATAATTTTCTTTGTGGTCAAATGCAAATCTGGCCCATAAGAAATTGTAGGGGGCTGCTACATCCCTCCACGTAGTAAACCACTGTGTGGTGTGATAGGTCCCAACATCATATAGTGGATGCGGACTTTGCAGAGCCGGGCCAGTGTATTTGTTCACACCGAATAAAGCGTGCGTGATTGCACGTTAGTGGTGAAGATCGCATTATAAACATTTTGTTTTATTTTGCTGCATTCATTTAACAAAACACAAATATTATTTGATTTAAATATTCTCTCCTCAACCGCAAACAGGGATTTCTATTTGTGACTAATAGTTGTCAATTTGGATTTCTGTTGCATTTGACACTTTCATACATACAAAATACAGTTTGAAAAAGCTGGTGGAGGTTATATTTCTTCTTAATTTGAGCGCCTACAGTCAAATCTATATTTGGCTCGATTTGTCTGCACATAAGTAGGCTCTTATTTTCACTTATTGGTGCATGCCATTTAAACATAATTGACACCAAAAAAAGATTGCTCGATCTTATGTTTTGAATGTATATCCCCTCATAAATGACTGACTCCCTTGTTATTATGGATGTTACTTCTGACAAAGTGGAACTCGAAACTACATCTCTTGTTTTTCAGTAGACTTCGCATCTTCCCACAACCATCTGAACCTTGTTTATCACACAGCTGTGTTATTTCTCGTTACTGTTATTCCTACATCGTGTGGTCTACTTCACATCGTGTCGGCTAATGTGCACTTCATCGTGCTAAAGTTCCAAGTATGCTTTGAAACTGTTCCTACTTTGAGGCTGTCCATTAATTTCGTTTCGCGAATTTGGAATATTTTGAACACCCTCTCCCCCATTCTAACGGACCTGTAACACGTACTTGAACTCCCCCAAAATAGTTACGTAACGCTTGGGGCCCCCCTCCAATTTACAAGAAATAAAAATAAAGTATATTGCAGAAGAAACAATTTGTATTAATTTTATTTGTGTTCTATTTTTAAATTTATAAGGAAGTAAGAATTAATTGCGATCCTGAATACATGTAACAATAACATTGGCATTAAGTGCTAGGTGAAGGAAGGGTTCACAGACGTGTCAATTTCTTACAAGCCGTGTACATGTCGTGGATGACGCATGAGACACTTGACCAAGTTAATTGGATTGTTTCTAGAATCCTATTATCCTATAATCCTACAATCTTATAGGATGGACCAGTTTTGATTATTTTCTTCATAATCTTACTAATTCTGTAAAAATGTTATGAAAAAATATTTACATTTTTTGTGACAAATTACACAATATCAAGGCCGGCTGTTCTGATCGGTAGTTTTCCGTAGAGTCTCTGATCAATAGCAGACGAATACTGGAGCAGTATCCTCCCAAACCGGCTACGAACTTCACACGTTCTTTCCTTCCTCTTCTTTTTCCTTTGCACGTCCTTTACTTACGCACACTTACACGTACACGCACAACACTACGTCACATGACAGGAGTCCGTCGGGAGCTTAGAGCTTGTTCAGGCTGGGGCGCTAGCTCACTGAGGGAAGATACATGAAGGGGAAGTCCCTCACAGCCCGACATGTACAGGAACCGGCGCTAAAGAAGGTTCCCTGGTCGCCCTGCGCATGCGCAGCCGGTATATTCCTAAACTAAAAACATCTCTCTCCGATCTCACGTCTCTCCGTTATCACGAGACAACGTGACGGTCAATGTTTTCTGTTCGACGCTTAGTGCAAGTTCAGCCATATTTCGCGTCAAATTGCCAGGGACACTCTCTGATGCCGGTCCATATAGGTTGGCATCGGATCCAGTGGGGAGGTACATTGGCCCTTCTCGGGATAAAACATAATAATACATAACAAACTAAATTTACGGAAGTAAAGTAGCAGTTGCCTCCACTTTCCTTGACGTGTCCAATAAATCAACCCAGGCTTCCTCATTCCCTCAGACCTTGTTTTTCCCATTGCTGCAACCACACGAAACGATGCTTAACTTTATTTTATTTCGCACTACCTCCCCCGAGCTCAACTGGTGTAGGTCACGTATGTACAGTTCTGTGTGCTTAAACATCTTTCTTCAAAGTTTATAATTGTTTACGAAAAAAGTCGTGTTAATTGTTTTACATTTTTTAAAAGTTTTCTGTTACTTTGAAGGAACGTTCAAACACGTATCTTCTTTCTTTTTCATCGAATTATTTTTCTAGTCATTCTTTAGTCCACATTTTTGCGCCAACTTTTTATTTTTGTGTAGATTTATTTAGAGTTTCTAGTGTTAAATAACATGTTTACCGAAATGAACAATTTCCAAAAGCAATCTATTTTGTTATTAACACATATGCATTCAAATAATATTCTCTCGCGAGATAACAGTTATTTCAAATTAATGTATGTTCCGTTAATATTTTCATTTGTAAATATTCCTCCCAGTATGAAAATGTATGCTTAGAATATTCGAGTATACCATCAAAAATTCTATATTTATGTGGAATAAACTTCAACAATTTTTATGATATGCGAGTTAAGTTTTTACTGCGTTGAAATCTCTACTTTCCTTCGGAACATTAAGCACACGAACACGTGGTCTCGTTTGAACGGCTTTCATTCGGTATTTCATTCTAATGTTCTCGTCACCTTCCCGCCCACGCTCGTATTCTCGCAGTGCGCACTCGCCACCCATATGAGCTCCCGTTCGCCTACAGGAACCGTGGCCAGAGTGCGTACGCTCGCCGACTCCAGCTACCTCGAAGTTACCACGCGCCTGTCCCTCGCATCACGTCACGTCACGCAATGTCACGGAATGTCACGCAATGACACGCTACGTCACGCAATGTCACGCAGTGTCACGCTTATCACGCAATGTCACGCCAACGTCACGCAATGTCACGTTTCGTCACGCCAAGTTACGCCTCGTCATGCCACGTCACGCCACACCACATCACGCTACGTCAAGTCACGCCATATCGCGTCACGCCACGTTACGTCACGTTACGTCACGTCACGTCACATCGCATCGCGACACATAGTGGTCTGAACAATGCCAAAATGCGCTCATATGCAACAATTTTTTATTTTTGGAACTCAATTGTTTATTAATAAACATAAATTATAGATACTTCAAGTTGCTTGAAACTAGAAGAAATGTTATTTTTGTCAATGCTTGCCGCCATACAACACCCTCAAAACCTGGTGTTTCAGCCGAGGAAAAATTCAGCCACTCAAGCAGTAAATATACACATATTTCATTGTTTATAACTTTTTTCCTAATCAATGTTTGAACTTTCATAAATTATTTGTGATTTTGTATACGCTTCCAAATATATCAAAGCTTTTGAAATAGTGTTTATTTTTATTTTTCATTGAACTATGCCATACGTAATTAAGTGGGTAAAAACTGCTTATTGTTTAACTACATTTTCACGGGTAGTTACAAAAAAAAGTATACCAAGAAGCACTTTCGCAACATTACTACATCTTATTAAGTTAACATATTTGAAGATTTTTCCGTTGAGATCAGCTGCCCCGGCCTGCTCCTTTGGCGTGGCAGAGCGGAGTTCTGCAGGAAAAGGGGATGGGATCGGCGGAACGCGGAGACCCCAGCCCTTTTCTCGCACCCTCCCACCGCTCCCCCCCTAATTCCCACGCCACACCACTCCACTCCACTCTACACCACTCCGCGCGTAAACAAGGCGTCACGCACGAGCCCCGCCAGTTAATCGACCAAAAAACACTGCGAGAACTCCGCGCAGACTTTGGAATGAAACATTAAACACTCGGGGAAACTGCTCTGGTCGCCAGTTCAGTATCGAAACGCTCGATCCAAAGCGGGTCTCGTAAAACTTCTCGTAAATCCAAGTCTTGCTTTACTCCTGCAGTTATTGTGCCAATAATTTTTGGGTCCCTAATATTAAAAGGAATATAATTTCGTGCTTGGTTGTACATCAATAACTTGCTTATTTTATATGCATATCTCGAATTGCGGTTTGTGAATTTGTGAGGGTTCAAGAATGAATGAAGCAGTTGCAATAAAAAATGAATGCGACCCATCAGAGCTGAAATAAAAGTGTAGACTGTTGTTCTCGACACCTCGCATGGCTGCACTTTTATTTCATTTGGTACAGTAGAATTAGTCGTCTATGCTCCAGAAGCTCGCGATAACGCCCGCCGCCCATCGAAGTTCTTTTTCTTGTTTTCTTCTTCTTCTTCTTTTAAACTACACACATCAGATCACATCCGCTTGCGATGCTTGTCCAACGTCCCCTACGTCCCCAATATATCGTCCTTAAAGAAGGAAACGACAGTAATGTGTTGCAGCTGGTGGCCCTTCCTCTAAGATGTTGTTACTCCAATCGTCAGGAAATGATCAGGAAAACCACGGAAACCAGTGATAAAAGTAGTCGACTTACGAATTCTAATCCGTAAGACGCCACAAACCCATGGTGTAAAAGACACTAGGCAAATCTCCGGCACCTGGCAGAGATCGAGCCCACGGTTCCCAACCAGCGGTACGCTGAAATGTAAGGCGTTTGCGTTGACGCTCGTTGCTACCGGCACCGGTGTTCTAAACCCCCTGAACCGCCTTGCCTACCGCCGCCCGCTCGACCCGCACTTGTCAGCCCACTCATCCAGAGTCTCAGCCCCGTGATTCAACCAAGCTCCACGCCATGCCTCACGCTTCACCACGCCCCGTACCTCGCACTACACCACGCAGCACCCCAGACGCCGCGCCACACGCCACATCTCACGCCACACCCCGCGCCACACCCAACGCCGCACCCCACGCTATGCCCCACGCCACGCGCGTTCGGTACTGGATGCATGGAGCCAATCAAAGCGCGCCCACGCAAGCAGCCCGCAAGCCACGCCCACGCAAGGAGGTCACGATCTGACCACGCAAGCCAACGTCCACGCCAAAGCAAAGCCGCCATCCATACCGCGGCAGACTAGTTAGGGCACGTGCACACCGGGTCGCGACTGAGACGCCCGGTGCGCACTTGGATCTACAGAAAGGTTCAGCACCGGTCAGAATGCGCGCTTACGGCAGGTCGACTCGTGCAAGCCATCCTCACTCCAAAGTCACGCACCATGCCACGCCCCACGCCGTCCCTCGCACGCCTTTTTCCACGCCCCCCCATCCTCACTCTACGCACGACACTGACACTCTCACTCTCGTGCACCCCACGCCAGCTATATCTGCGACACCTCGGCCTCATTCTACGCACCGCTAACGCCACGCACACACCCGCCCACACCCAACAGCCATCGCCGCGCTGCAGCACGCCCAAGTCACGGCCTCACTCACAGCTCCGCCGCCTCCCTCGCCCTACCTTACACCGTGCCCCCCTCCACGTCCCGCCCCGCCTGTCCTCGCCACCTCCCTCGCCCGGGCTTGTTTTTCTGCTCAACCTGCGCCCCAGACTCTTTAATGCTCCGCTGCGCCGATGTTTTGTGAGCTTCCACGGGCGCCTCGCCGCAACCCGGATTTCTTGCCAATTACAAAGTTTGCGCGTGGCGTTTTGCCGGGGCAGGCGGGAATTATCGAGAGGTATCAATGCTTTGTCGCTCGGGAACTAACGAGACTTCCCAGTAGACGTTAAAAGGCGGTGTTAATGAATACGCGAGGTCCCTGCGGCGGCGCGCGGCGCACGGGGCGCGGGCTGTCTCCACGTGACGGCGGCTGCGCTTTGTGCGCCGAGTCCCCAGGCAGCGCCATCCGCTCCGCGCGAGTCACGTGCACTCGCGGCGCCGATTGCCACACGGACAGCGAGCACAAAGGGATGCCCTTTTAGTGTTTGCCATACGGCAGCAAACCGAGGCCGCCTTTGTTCCCGCGCATTGTGCCGCGGATGGATTTTAAGCGCCAGTCGTCAGTCCAGCCGGCAATTTCACACCGCGGCTCAGCACTGAATCGGAGGGGGGTGCGATGTGGACGGGAAGGAGGGTGTGAGTTAGGATAACTACGAGAGGATGATGTGGAATTGAACAAAAAAACGTTTTTCTTAGATAGTAATTGGGCTTAATGACGTCTTCATGCGTTAGGAAATATCGACGTGCCTCTCTGTGCTATATCACTGCCCTTCGATACCTTTGTACACGTGTTTCAGCCACCCACTTCATTACTCCACTGAGGCTTGTAGACTCGCGGCGGCTCTGTATATACACATCTGTTTGCATCCCACGGGTTCGTAGTAACACTTGGAACGAACTGGAATTGGGTAGTAAAGTTGACCGACTGGTGTAGAGCACATCAGTCCGCTTATTCGCAAGGAGGCACAAATTCCCGACCAATAACTAACCTGGGCAGGCAGAGAAAAATGTTATTTTATTACATGAAACGACCATGCCACTTCGTAGAAAGTTACAACTTTCTAAGTCCTCTTAAATGTGACATTAAAAAAGGTTTACTTAGATCCTCATTGGACTTAATGACGTCTTTATCATAGGAAATACCGACTTGCCTCTCTCTGTTATATCACTGCACTCGATAACTTTATACACGTGTTTCAGCCACCCAATTCATTACTCGGCTGAAGCTTGTAGACCCGCAGCGGCTGTGTACATACACATCTGTCTGCATCCCACGGGTTCGTAGCGACACTTGGAACCGACTGGAATTGGGGAGTAAAGTTGACAGACTGGAGTAACGCCCTTAGAGCCAATGAGATTGCATTAGTCCGCTTGTTCGCAAGCACACACAAATTCCCAACCAACAACTAACCTGGACGGAGGGAGGAAAATGTTATTTTATTAGATGAAGCATGATGATTTAGGAAAGTCCCGACCATGCCACTTCGTAGAAAGTTACAAACAGCTAAGTCTCCGCAGATGTGACATTAAAACAAGTTTACTTAGTTATTCGTTGAACTTAATGTCGTCTTCATCATAGGAAATACCGACGTGCTTCTGTCTGTTATGTCACTGCCATTCGGCACTTTAGTACACACATGCCTCAGCCTCCCACTTCCTCACTCTGCTGACGTTTGTAGAACCGCTGTGTATCTACAAAGCTGCTTGTTACCCACGGGTCCGCATTGACACTTGGAATCGACTGGAATTGGGGTGTAAAGTTGCCAGACTGGCATAATGCACATCGTCGCCCGTAGAACCATTGCGAGCGTATTAGTTCCCATGTTTGCGAACAGACACAATCTGTACATAAACAGTTTGTGTTTGTATTTGCCAACAACAAAACTGGATGGGGAGAGAAAAATATTATTTCATTACGTGAAATTTGGTGGATTGGCAAAGCATGCTACCGACCATGCTACCTCATTAGCTCGAAAGCTACAACCAGCTAAGTCTCCGTAAGGTCTGTTCAGCCTTACAATGATTCTGATGTTAACAAATGCATGCTTTTAATACAGCTTCTTGTTAGTGGCTTGGATTTGCGGATGTGCACGTGTAACGTTTCGCCTTTGAAAGTAGTTCTTGTCGAAATTAGAAAATTCTTTGTTTAAATGCAAGCTTGAAAACACAATAAGTGGTTTAGAGAAAGAAAGAGACTGAAAAAACAGATGACAGTTACTGGAAACTCTGAATACGTTCACGGTTTTGAAATAATAAGGAAAGAGAAGGTGTGAATTAATGGCGGCGATATCTTATAGCCGTCGTCGTCTGGTGTTGACAGATTAAACGGTAATTGTTTCATAGACAAAGTTCCATACGCAACATTCGTGGGGCTCCGTGAGCAATAAAGCAGTCAGTTTTCTTCGCTTAGTGAGGCTAGATCGACGTAGTATCTTTTAATGATTTTAAATTTTCCGCGTACCTATAATTTAATCGTATGCACATGTACCATTAAGGAAGAGCCAGGAGAAATCGACTAATGAAGTTAGTTAGCCGCGGATGAATACTTCATTGTTTACATGTTGATCTTTTTTTATTAAATGTATTATTCTGAATAGGATACATGAATCAGTTTAACAGTGAAAACGTTTTTGATAATAACTATCTATTGAAAAACTAAACTATTAATTTTTTACAATTATTTTTAAGGGAGAGGAATCCCACTGAGCACCTCACAAAGAATCATCCAAATTTGCAAATCGTATGTAAAAAAAAAAAAACTTTGGGAAATCTATTTTTTTCTGATGGTGTTTTAGTGTGCGTTGTCTATATTATATTGAGTTTGTTGTGTAATTGATGACATTGTTATAAAAATAATGGCACAACGTAGTGATGTGGTGATGATATATTTGAATTTCTTGATGGAGTTGTTTGTTTGTGAGAAACCAGGGTGCATACGTTATTGTTCGCATGAATGTATTCTGAATGACCTGTATTTTATGGATATTGGTTTTAGTATCATTTTAAGGCTGGACAAAGATTAGACATGCCGATCCGGTGACCGAGATCACTAAGGCAGCAGTCCTGTAGCGATCTCGAGCCGCATGATCGCGGATTCAAGTCCCGGTTCGGGTATGGTTTGTTTTTTGTTCCTCCTTTCAACCCCCCTCACTACCATATCATTTCATCTAGTTCACAGTTACCCATAATATTAAAACCAATAGTGATCTCTAACGACCTAGATGTTGACGCGACCTTAAATAATTTTAAAAAAAGGTTAGATGTGACATTCAGAAGCGACGATGGGAAGATGTCGAAAGGGCGGGCGAGCGCGTGAAAGACGAAACGAACGGGTTGAAAGCGGCGCCGCGGCGCGTCGAGTCACGTCGTGGGAGGGGTGTGGCGCGCGGTGACACGCGAGGAGGGGACAGAAGGGCCGGGAGGGGAGGAGAGGGGGTTCCCGTGGGTGACGCCTGCTCCCACCCGCGCCCCGTGAGGCGGCACCGCGCCTTGTAATTGAAATTTTAATCGAGTATCGGTCATTCGCGTCTCGCCATGAATAATGGATGCGTTCAATCAAGGCCAGTGGGTTTAGGGCGTCGTGGCGCGCCCCTTGGTGAGGGTTAAAAACCCTCGTGAAGACTGCGCTGCAACCAGATGACCCTGGTGTGTGATAGTAAACAAAGGTCGGTCCTTAAGTGTTTCAACGAATAACTGAAATTCATATCTTCCCTATATATAAAACGTTAAGAATATTTTTTTTTTTGTTATTTAAGGTCGTATCATCTACTAGGTTATCAGCGACCACTATTGCATGTAACGGTATGGTAACTATGGGAATGACACGATAAGATGATGATAGGAGGTGTGAAAGGACGATCACAATATAACCATGCCCGAAGCGGGACTCGAACCCGCGATCCTTCGGGCCGAGATCGACACGGCACTACTGCCATAGCGATCTCGGCCACCCGGACCGACGTTAAGAGTATATTATTGTTTATGCAATTCCACACAAAATTGTTTAATATTCTAGTGGTGGATAGGGAATTACTCTCCAATCATACATCAAACACAATAATGATGAAATAATTTAAATGTTGCAGATATAACATAAGGAACATGTTTCTGCCACACACATTACAGCCGCGCGTACCTTTTAAACGAATGATACGTCCGAATTCCTTCGAATTAGATTTTTGTGTCTCTAAAGGAACGCGTGTTTTGGTATGTCAGTTGGGGAGACTGGTGTAGTCAGGTGGGGGCGGGAGGTCAAGTGTGTGTGGGTGGGGAAAGTTAGTGACCTCAACAATGTCTCTCAACCCGTAATCACAGACGGAGTCAAACTAACTCCGAGCTCTTCTGTATTTTTTTTTTTTAAATTTCAGTACCTTCAAACTAACTCTTCATTGTTGCATATGCAGACTGTCAATTTTGTACATAATGATTTATCAATTTATATCCTGTAAAAAGTAGCTTTGCGTGTTATGGAGTAAGTCCACGTCTATGAACACGTGACAAAAATTACTTATTTACACTATGGAAGGCAGACATGTATGTAATATTTTGTATAGTTTGCGAGTTATATTTATTGTATTATTTTTTATTTTTGAAACACAATATTTGTTATTATCTTGATATTGTTTTTGTTTGGCGCTAATGGAATTGGTAACAACGCTGACTTTTTATAAAAGTCTACCTAAGGAACTATTTACCAAGAAATTAGAAAAGAGATTGTCCATCACACGTCTTCGACCAGACATCAGAATTTCATTTAAGAAAATACTACGCACAGAAGAGATGGAACCAGCAAAATAGGAAGAATACTATCAATAAGGAAATACTGCTCTATTTGTCCGAAAGTGAGGATGAAAACAATTATTTGTTGCTCTTTTAAACACGCAGTGTGTGGACAATATTCGTCAACAATTCAATTGCCAAAACAAGAACAAGTGCTCTCAGACATAAGTTGCGAGTTAAGCTAGATATCCTGTATGTACCAATCGTAAAAGCAATAAAACACAAAAATAATATATAAAATATTGTTAAACACGTTTAATCGTTATATTACCATTAAATATTTAATTTTAATAGCTCCACTATAGGGACACAATCAACAAGCTTGTAATTAATTATTATTATACCAATCTTTAAAAATGTTTTACTATTATTATAAGAGTATTTTAGCAATGTCCACAAAAAATAATTTGAAAAAGTAAATTTATGAGACATAAATTCTCGAGTAAGCATGTGGAGAAAGTTTGACTCGTCGTAGCACTAATTCACGTCTGTAGTTACAGGGTAAGCAGTATTTTACAAATGAATTTCTATTACATTATGAAGATTCTGTGGACTCCCACTTCGTAGGTGGAAGGTCACACAGTCAATAACTCGAAAAATATGTAAAATTATGTTGCAGGAATAGAGACAGAAATAATATTCTAAGGTGAAATTAAAGTGGATATTTGCTTTCCTGCGAAATTTAATCTCAACGCGTAGCAATATTAGAATATTTACTCATGCACAATACCGGGAACACAATGTTGTACTGCAAAATGCCTCTGGCAAATACGGGATATCTCGTGTTGGGAGATTTTAAGAATTATTTTGTTATAATGTGTTCTCAACCCCTGATCTTGGGCAGCTAGTTCAACTGCGTCCAATTCTGGCTTCATTTATCCATTTTTAAGCCATATAAATTATAGATATTTATTGATCTGCTCCTAGTTCATTATTTTTAGATATTGTAGATGGGATAGTTTGTCTTTCCACGATTTCTTTACCTTTTTTGTGCCTCACATTTCATGTTAAATAGCATCAAAAGTTCAATGTCTCTGTTATTCTGTATGTCTTGCATAATTTTCTTCGTAATGCTTTATGCGACACTTACAATACCACTGTTCCCTTCTACTGTCAGATTTACCGAATACCATTAGAAGGTCAAGTTGTTGATTGATTACATACTTCCCCATCCCGACTATTGCATTGTGCCAGGAGTCTCTAATTTATCTGAAGCCTCTTCCTTCTTCCTTACGCGACATAAAGTCTGTGTTCATCAGCTGAAGAGTGAACGACATAATGCATTGTACGAATTGTTTTGTTTTTCTTTATTATTATTATTATTATTATTATTATTATTATTATTATTATTATTATTACAGCTCATCATGATATTACAAGCGACATGCTCTTTGCAGTATTTTAAACTTCTTGACGAACTTAGGGGAACAAACTTCTAAACAAAAGATCACTTTTATTGACAAATATTGTACTCGTACATATCATGACCCCATGTACACAATACGGTAATTTAGTAGTATTGAAACATTATTAAATTCACTAGTGGACGATAAAAACTCTCAAACTTTCAAAGTTTGAACAACCTTCAAAGCATTGAACTATCTATAGTCGCCATTCCGTCGCAATTGAAATACAATCTTATTTCTGCGCTTCTAATTTCCCCTCCCGTGTTGAGTCCAAATACAATTGAACGATGAACGTAATTTGTCAATTCGACGCGGCCGACTTCATAAAAGTTCGATTTCATATTAATACAATGTGCGCGGCAAATTAATTGATAATTCTGCGAGGGAGTGCTAAAAAGTCGGTCACGACCGCGGAAACAACGGCCGTATTTCATAGAACGAGAGCAAAAAGGGCGCTGCTCATTTCGTTCGCGTGCAATTTGAAGTCAGCGGTGTGGCACCGCGTGATTATGTGACGCGGGTTTTAATCCTGGGCTGTGACACGCACCGACCGGCCGGCCACCGCCCGCGACCGCAGCGCTCGCGGCCGGCGCCCGCACTACGGCGGTCGGCTCCGATTTCAAAGTACGATACACACACCTCCGCGCAACGGTCGCCGAATGAACTGTAATTCGGACGGCCTGCGATTTTGGCGTTGCATTTACTGTTAAGCGCGGCTTTCCCCCGTAAATCCTTTGATGTTGTTCGCTTTTTAAGCATTAAAGACGAATCATGATAGCCGTAACAGATGGACGCATATGAAAACGAAATCGATACTTGGAGACTAACGCAGATTCGGGTACGGTCGTTTCACGCTGAATTGATGAGAGAAAGGGAAACTCTGTTGACTTGGTATAAAACTTACTAAAAAGATCCGTACGAAATTCACTTGTTAAATCATGTTACTGCAGTATGAGAGTTATCTGAGAATTCTATTGAATATTGAAGACGTGTGAACGAATTCTATTGAATATTTATTTGCTATCGGCGAAGTTTCATCTAGTAAAAGTAAATTCCACTTTTCAGGACTTTTCTTATCTAACAAATTTTAAAGCGGTGTTTCGTGACAGTGCGAGAAGAAACCCGAAAGTAAGAGCGTTAAAAAGTGATGGACTTCTCACTGACCGGGAGGTCTAAGTGTTCGCGCTCCGACAGCAGATTTTTCGACACTAGCTACATAGCGTATGCCGGAGCAGTATCCTAAGAAACTTTTCGTCTTAAAATCTGCTAGACTCTTTAAGAAAGTAGACCACTAAATTACGCCCGTGTAGTTAGGTCGTATTCAGCCGCTGACCGGTGGTAAAAAACCAAGGATCAACACAAGGCAACTGTGGGAGCAGTACCCTAAGAAACGGGTCAAGGTTCGTGTGCGATCTTTCTTTCCTCTTCCGTACCGTATCCTCACCCCTTACTTTCTTACTTACTTATATTTACTTTTACATGCATCACACTGTCACACATGCCTGGAGACCGTTCGAGAGCATAGAGCTTGCCCAGGCTGGGGCAGCGCTTTGCTCGTATGGGAGATACCTGGGAAATACGGGGAAAACGTGCTAAACGACGTCTATGTTGGCGCCGGATCTTGCCTAGGGAATATTACCTCCAACTTCGCAATAAACATGCACTACACTTACGGTACTGATGATCTTAGGCGTTGACGTGCTAGGAAACGCTACTCATACACTCAACTGCTAAGATCAAATTAGCTCTTTATAAGTTGTGCATCTTACGACTGGGATGAGGCGGAGTTGCTCCCCAGCTGTTATGAGTTCTGATGCGAACCTACACGCTGGCTTGCAGGGTTTTCCCTCTTTATATATCTCCGCCAGCGGTGCAACGCACCACCTGGGGAAAGCTTGAAGCTCCCAACTGGTTTTACGATTTGTGTAAGTCTATGTCGTAGTTTTTTGCGTAAGGATCGAGTAGTCGACGATGAGAAAGAAACGATCGTTTGCGATCATAGGCATGTTTCGCTAGGGTTCTGCTCTGGCATTCGCCTGGTGTTCATCGGAGAAACTATGAAAAACTATCGACCAGAGCAGCAAACCTCTTGGTTGTATGCCACCAGACTGCGGCTGAATACAATCTGGTGTCAATTTATTGGTCTTCTTTCTTAAAGAGTCTAACAGATTTTAAGACGAAAAAATTATCTTCCACTATTTCGAAAAATCATTCCCTATTGATAGAAAGAAGGGCGTGCGAGTTGGGACATGAATTGCGACCATTTCTATACATACTCGACGCGCATTTCCGGTAACCTCAGAGTTTGACGCTGGCGCAAGCACATCGAGATTGAGCAGCGCGCTCATAGGGTATTACGCTTAGTCCGCATTCTCCAGCTTTTCGTAGTATATGTCATTAGATAATCCGGCAGCTCCGCGGTATTGGCAAGTGAAACATGGAATAGAATAGCCGGATAACGTTCCAAGAATATGGCGCTATGCTGTTACTGCTCTAAGAACGCTTTAGCATCGCAAACGAAGCTACCCGTGCTTATAAGGAATGATTCTCCGATCGACGCATTCCTAGTACGCAGACAATACTCATCGCTTTCAACAAGCGGAGACTGGGAGCGTTGCAGGTCTTCTGCCGATTCAGGTCACCCACGTGCCATTTCCTCGGCGAGTAAGTAGTTCTGGAGGTAATTTAGGACGATGCAAATGCTAGTATACAGCACGAGGAGTTACAAGAATACATCATCAGCGCGTTAGGAATGTTCTAAAAGATGAAGGATGTAAATTACACCATTTTCGGCGGGTGCAACACTTGAGAAAAGAAGATAAATCAAATTAAGTGCCATTCTGTGAGTGGTTTCTTACGCGGAAATCGGGTAATGCATCTTGCATGTTTAGTGACGAAGCACAGTTATCACGCGATTGTATTGTGTATTTACACAACGTACACACGCGTGCAATTGAAAATCCACGCGCAACCAGAAAAGATAGACATCAGCAGCAGTTTTCTGTGAACGATTGGTCTTTTTTCGTCGGAGATGACCTTGTAGTATCAGTGTTTTTTCCCACCCGATTGGATGGGAGGACGTACATGCCCTTTCTACAACAAGACCTCCCTGGATTATTAGATCTCGTAACGCAACCATCTGAATAAACAATGCGATGAGGGGTTATGACGTGGTCACCGCGCTCGCCGGATCGCAATTCTTTAAACCTTTTCTTCTGGGGAGGCTTGAAAGGCACTGTGTACGCTACTCCCGTGGAAACAGCGGATGAGTTGCGGGCGAGAATTGTGCGCGCATCGGATGTCGTTCAATGTTGTTGCGTGTGCGTGTATCAGTTTTGCGGCGCGCACGCAAGTGCGTGGATTGTGCGGGTGATCATTGCCTCACCTCTTGTTAACACTAATAATATAAAACCTCAGCACTGTTCCAATTTTGTAATTTAATTCATTAAAGTCACGTATAATACACATACTGAAAGTAATAATATAACCCCGAATGATGGTATTGATTGGGATACTTTGCAGAATGATATCCCACACAACTGAGAGCAATTAATAGTATTGTTTCGACCTGAGATGAAAGTACACTTCTCAAATTCACATTATTTATTTCAATTTACATATGTTAACAAAAGTAAATAATGTGAATCTTCATTTTCATTTGTGAACAATGCTTTCATCTCAGGTCTTATTTCCTACCTCTTCCTTGTGCTATCCTCACTCCTTACTTACACGCACACTAATATGCACTACATTGCCATACATGCCAGGATACCGGTTGGAAGCTTACAACTTGTTCCGGCTTGGGCAGTGCCCCGCTGCTGGGAGATACCTAGTTGAGGAAAAATGCTATCCGAAGGTAGATCGGCGCCAATTTTCGTCATTCCTCAGGGAAAGATCACCTCCCTCTCCTTAGGAAAAACCATGCACTACACTTACGGGACTAATGACCCAAGCCGTGGGCACGCCCGGATTCACAAGCAATCAATCACCTCAGGTTTTAGCATTCACATTTGAGAAAATTCATCCAAAAGAAGTTTTAAATTCGCAATATACTAAAGATGTCTGACATTGGATGTCTTTAACGATGTCTTAGATTTAATATGTGTGATTTGTATCAATATTTTTACGCGTCGCTCTAACGGAATTATGAGCGAAACGACTTGCACACATGTCCGGCCATGTAGTCCCATAAACGCCGTCTAGACGAATCGTCTACGGCGCTTTCCGACTCACTGTGAACCCGTATGGTAGCTGTCTATCTGAAAAAATCAAGTTTTATTATTTCTATTTAGTTTCCCTTGTACATTTGATTTTGATATACTCTTAGAGACCAAATAATTTTAAAAAATGTATTCTCTATTTGTTTATAAATAGATGGTCTAATGTAGTATTTCACTTCAGGCATTCTATCTCCAAAACATGGTGTATTTTGATAATTAGTTTTGTGAATTTATCATAAATGTATGTTCTAGAGAATGAACTAGAATTGTAAAGATACTGTGAAAAACAGTCAGGATTTGATAAAAATATAATTGCTTAAAACTCTTTCCTGGTCATTTCTGTTCATTAACTGAAAAGTTTAGTGACATATTAACTTTTGTAGTTTATAGTAGATAGTGTATAATAGATAAAATCATGGGTTTTATGCCGTAAAAATAATTTTATCATTATCTTTATGGTTTATGATTTATGATGTTTGACACGTATGAATGTGCTGAAAATTCGCAATTGGAGAAAATGCATCTGATGTTCATTCACTAACTACTTGACAGTTGACACTCACTTCGAAAAAAAGTATGTAATATATATATATATATATATATATATATATATATATATATGCTTTCAATTGCTTTCAAACCATTCTTCTGCGTTTTTCATCTTTTAATATTATATATAATATATAATATAATATATATATATATATATATATATATATATATATATATTACTAATACCCTCCTACCTCTTCTTTACACGTTACCACCTTCACGGATACAGGCCATGAACCGTAAGCGGGTATTCAAGATTTTGCTCGTGAGCGAGCTTAAAAATCTGGAGAGCATTTTCAGGGGCGAAAAGGGTTATCAACCGCTTGAATACAATAAAATCACACAATTGCACAAACGAGCGATATAATTTTACCAATAAACTTTTCAGTGGCTAAAGTTATGACAAAACAAGAATATAGAATTCGCCACTTTTACAAAAGAAATAATCAACTCACAAATAAACCTTTACAACACAGATCATGTGAAATGAACACCATAAATTTACTTCAAAAATTTGATACTCTGACATAAATACCCTAAACTCACCGGAAATTACCCTTGGAAAATTAATTATATCTAATTTGTTGCTATTACTAATATACATTGCACCGTGAAATCAAAAATTCAAATTTACACATCTTCTCGCCTCAAATTTAACATGTAAAGGAACAAAATGTGTGCAAGTGCACTACTCTAATTTACAATTTTAACTGTTCTGAAAATAGCGAAATAATAAATGGCCTAAGTAGCATGCTTTTTTTAACAGGGCAATCAGCGCATTAAAACGTCTCTACTATAATACTGTAACTTTTGTTGCCAACCCGTATCCTCAAGATTCTTAACACTTTCCTAGACTAGCTTTTCTCTGCCGACGTGAACTTGACTATTTTTCCTGCGGTTAGCCTAACTGTTACCTCGTGGACTTCCCACTCTTTGCGCCTTAGACGTCGTGCGCTCGGTCGCTGCCGGTTGACGCGCTCGGTCCCAACCTCTGCGTTGTAAGAGAGACGGAATTCGGCCTCTGCCGTCTGCCGTTGCCTTCCTTTGCGTCCTCTTCGCGTTCTTCTCGTTTTCGAATCTGTCTTCTTCCTCAGTGCGCCCAAGTCTCGGCCTCTTCTTCTTCCTCGCCTGCTACCGGCGCTCTACTAAACGCCCGCGTTGCGAAAATGTCCCTTGCACTTCACTGATACCCGTGCACAGATTCCCGTCGGTAGCTTACTTCTAACGTTACAGCCAGGAAATTTTAATGCTTTCCTTCACAACGGGTAACAGCTTTACTTCACCGTGTTGTTAAATTGGAAGAAAACACACTGACTTAATACTGCACTTATCTCAGCGGACACGAACTAACTAAAACTGCTGTTCGACGCCGAGATACTCCTACCTATAGTCGTTCCAATATCTAAAATCAATATAAACAATATCTAAAGACATTAAAACAATATCTAAACTAATGTTAACGAAAATGTTGACTCGGGAACGGTGATCAAAAGAGCAGCCTGCTTGACTCGGCGCGTGTGGCAAGAGAAAGAGCTTCCGCTTGCGGGTTCCGCGATTTATGCGCGGGCCTGGGATTCTCCCGTGATGGGGAGGGGGAGTTTGCTTCCCCCTTCTCAACCCTGCAACAAGAAAACAATAGCTCGCTATCTCTCTTCGTTTAGTACGGGCAACGATTACCAGCCGCGCGTTAAGTACCTCTGCCTTACGCGTCCTGTTACCTCGCATGCCTCCGTAGTGTTCACGGCCATGAGACAGTGGTTTATGCGAGGTCGCGCAATCCCATAACGCCACATAATATATAATATATATATATTATATATATATATATATATATTATATTATATTATATAATATATATACTTAAGACTTTTTTTTCGAAGTGAGTGTCAACTGTCAAGTAGTTAGTGAATGAACATCAGATGCATCTCCATTGCGAATTTCAGCACATCATACCTGTTCAAACATATAATACATAAACCATAAAGATAATGATAAAATTATTTTTACGGCATAAAACCCATGATTTTATTATTATATCACTATCTACTATAAACTACAAAAGTTAATATGTCACTAAACTTTTCAGTTAATGAACAGAAATGACCAGGAAAGAGTTTTAAGCAATTATATTTTTATCAAATCCTGACTGTTTTCACAGTAGCTTTCAATTTCTATTCATTCTCGTTAGAAACATACACTTTATGATATACAATTCACAAAAATCTCTCTCTTTTGTG
>BOPP01000015.1:696132-717930 GCA_017312745.1 Gryllus bimaculatus | reverse complement strand
AAAAGAAAATAAAACAGAGCATTTGACACAATAAAAACTGAAAGAGATAAAATTTCACGATTTTTCGTCATTTTGAGGCAGACAGCTACAGGCGCACAGTGTTCGCGAGCCATCAACGCCCTCGCCCCTCGCCCCACCCCCTCCCGCGTTGCTCCGGGCGTTTTCCCGTGCGACCGCACCGGCGCCGCGTCGATCCAACGCGTGTGCAAGGCGGTTGTAAATGCGTTTTTGTTCCAATGAGTTTTTAATTCCGGGTATTTCGAAAAGGACGATTATCCACTCTGCCGCGGGAATTGGTGTTGCTGATGTGAAAACTGTCAAATGAATTTCAGGAAAACCGTTTTGAGTGTTGTCTCATTGTTTGGATCGGTGCCTAGCCTCTGGCGTATCACCGCTCGCTGTTTGAGTTACTTTCGTAATCAAACTCGTTGGGTTCATACTATCTGTCTGTCTGTACTTGGTGTGTCAGCTCAAGTACGGGCCAGAGCTTACGTCACACCGGTCTCGCGGCCATGGGTTAAGGAGTTATTGAATTGAATAATGATGAAAGAATTGAATGATTAATGCCTTATTTTATGTGGTGAGACTCAGGCCATCAGGATCGCTCTTCCGTCTGACCACGCAAATTTCGGTAGGCTCTTTCCACCAACTAGCGGAGAAAGGAGGTATTTCTTGGGCGAAGAAAATGCGATTTGAATAGTGCTCTGAAGCGACATTTCGGCTTGAGGATCTTTTACATGCAAGTAAATCTACTAACATGGGACAGCCGGCTTTACTTCCCCTCTGAAGGAAGGTGTACGAAGGATTTTTTCGCCCTTAAAAGTCCACGGCGTCGATCGGCCGGGTTTGAACCCGCCAACTTGGGTATAAAAGTCCCATACGCTAACCACTATACACCATCGCGCCAACACACCATCGGGCCGACGAGGTACGTGTGGTTCATACGAAGACATCCCCACGCCGGATTCTTGACAGGCTTTGACACGTATACCGACAAAAAAACACTGTGTTTCTTTGACTGTGACTATACTTGGTGTGTACATGCTATAATTTCCGAGAGACTGTCAGCTAATTCCTCATTGCTCTACTTGCTGTACCTCATTCTCTCCGACTCCTAAATCCTGTGTTTCTCACCGTTACCAGTTTTCTCTTCTCCTTTACTCCTTCCTCCTTCACATCCTGTCTTTCCTTGAGGCACCGGCTGTTCTGCGAGAGTGTGCGCCGCTTACTCCGCGGTCGGAAGTCGTTAAGACGTCTTAAAGGAAACGCTCAGCACCCGGTACGACTTTTGCGTTCGCGAAGTTGATCTGCGCTCCGTAACATCTAACATCTAAAACAATATTTAGTACGGAGAACTCACTTTATTTTGTTTTTAAATCTCATATCCTACTATTTTATATAATACATGATTATAATAATTATATGTTACGGTAATTTAAATGTTTTATGAATTAGATTAGTTTTATGAATTAGTTTTTATATCATTATTATTTTTATTATTAGCATTTTATTATTATTGTATTTACTATTATTTTCATCGTTGTTTTTATTATTTCTATGATTATTATTGTACTATTATTATTACTATTATTATTATTATATAATTTGCATGTTAGCAGTTTTATCTTATTTATGTAATTAGGTGCCTACGGGCTATGCCCATTTGCAGTTCATATCTTAGCTTATAATACAGATTATTTATGTTACGATAATTTGTACTCATATAATTTATTCAAGAGTTTAATTACATAATACACGCAATATTTTACTAAGGCGGCAACTTAAATTAGTATTTTCAACCATTTTACAACATGTTCTTTATTCACAATTCGTTTTGAATTTGAATACAGTGTGACAGATACAAAACAAAAAATATACAATTACAACATTGATATTACACAGTGCAAACTCAGCTGCATCTGAAGGAAGATCTGATGGGGAGTGTCATCTGGCGACTACGCTATTATCCAGCAGGTTAAGCGCCAAGGACGACATGTTGATTCTCAAGGATTTGCTGTTATCTGGAACTGATTTCCTGGCCACATGTGAACATTCCGACCTTTTTAAATTATCGTTTTAAAAGCAAAACTAATATTATTCTCAAACCCAACTTCGAACTTTTAGACTCTAAATTGTGCGTTAAATCATGCAAACCCGGCAGCGTGCGCAGATAGTTTTTCTAATATTGGTAAGCATTTATTATTAAACACAAGTACTGAAACTTGCGCGATTCAATTCCACAAAATATCAAAAAGTAAAATTAATTTTTCAGAGATTACAATATTTTGTAGATTGTGCCACTCAAGATATGGAATTGGGGCACTTCCAAAAATGAAATATAATGTCCAAAAAGATCTTCAACCTCTGAAATATAACTATACTCAACGTTAACAGCACAAAATCCTATTTTTAGGTACCACGAAGCACAGTTTGAAAGTTAGACACAATGGTACACTGTGTGTAGTGTTTTGCATGTGCTAGGAGTCATAGCATTATATACAAAACATTCATATTTCGTCGTAAATATATTTGACATCTCTAATAGGTAGTTCTCTATATTGCAATAGCACATGGCCCCTTTTAATTTGAACAACACTTTAATATTTTCTTAGCGCATATGGAAAGAGTTGGTTGATATTAATGGAAATTTCCCCAACTCGGATCCCGGTACCTAATGCGAACCTCTAAGGTAGCAATGCGAGAGGTATGCTACACTTCTCCAAGAGTCAATTTAACAGACGAACATATTGGTAAGAACCATTGGCAATTGTCCAACATGTCGGACCCTAATACAGTACAGAAGGTACTAAAATTAAAGAGGAACAATCCAGATACCTTTTTTAAGAATTAATTAATGTCAGAATGATTATACCTTCCCGAAAACCATTCTTTAGTAACGGGAGAAAGTTTGTTTCGCGGACAATTTTTCATTCATGAATGTCATTACTAATCGAGAAGTTTGTATTGAGGACATTGTTTTATTTATGAACGTCATTACTACAAATTAAATGATCTGGAAACTTCATGAGAGACAAAATTATGATGACTAATAATGAAGAATGTCCTAGAACTCAGTCCTAGAAATTCTAGAAAGACGTTCTAGAAATTAGTCAATAAAAATGTTCATAGCTGCTGTTGTTCGTGAACTGAAGTGGGCATACACATTTATTTACACGATGAAAACGTTGACAGATTTTCCTAGTATCATCCACTTTCATCTGAAACGTATCTGTCACTCCATTCCTGAAGAGTCATTAAATTTCAATTTACTGCATTCGGGAAGTAACTGGTTCCGTCAACGTTTGTGTTTTATGAAATTTTCCACCGTATGGAGTCGATTGAATTGAGAGCGGAAGCTATTTCAGGAGAGCTATTTTCTTCTCTCTTCGGGCGAGCATTATACGAGAGTTAACGAGGAAAAGATCGGCTGTGTCTGATAAGTTCAATAAGAATGAAAACTAAAAATAAATGACTGCAGAGAAATGTAGCAAGCAATTTCAGGCAGTATAGAAAACAGTTTTTTTCTGTTTATACAGCAGTAGAAGTACCATAAAATGTAATAGTGTGTTCAATAATATTTCTGTGTAATGGGTAATAAACGTATTTCAAAGAAAGTTCTCTTTCTAAAGCTCGTACAATGTGTACAACGATACAGTACAACGATACAATCACGAAGCGTCACCTGAACACGATTTATCTGAACTTTATTTCACTGAACAACGCTTGCAATTTTCAAGACTGCGTACATTTGCGAGCTTGTTCTAACTAAACATGGCTAAGATGTACCGCTCTCAGGTAACGAATTTTGAAGAGCAGATGAACACGAGTGACTTTTGTCTTTGCCTCTGCATTGCGGAGTTTTACAACTGCCCACGGCGATGTGAGTGCAGTGCTTGCGCAAGCATTAATAAATGCAGCACGCTGACCGCCGCTGCATCTGAATGTGTTGAGGGGGGAGGGTAGAACGGCCAGGGTGCTCCCTGGCATTTGTTAAGGACAGCGGAGCACGTACGTGCCTCACCCTTTCACTCACGCACGCGTGACTCATCCTTTCTCTGTCTCTCTGTCTCTCTGTCTCTCTGTCTCTCTCTCTTTCTCTCTCTCTTTCTCTCTTCCTCACTTTCTATCATTCTCTCTTTCTTTCTCTCTTTCTCTCCTCTCCTTCTCTCTTTCTCTCTTTCTCTCCTCTCTTTCTCTCTTTCCCTTTCTCTCTTTCTCTCTTTCTCCCTTTCTCTCTTTCTATCTAGAGAGAGAAAGAGAGAGAGAAGAGAAAGTGAGAAGAGAAGAGGAAGAAATGAATTACGCGTGCTGTGAGTGTGAGTACTGCGTGCTCCGCTGTCCCTAACGAATCCAGAGCACCCCGGTCCGTCTACCCCCCCCCCCAACACATTCAGATGCAGCGGCGTCAGTGCACTGCATTGTTAATGCTTGCGCAAGCATGCACTCACATCGCCGTGGGCAGTTGTAAAACTCGCAATGCAGAGGCAAAGAAAAAGTCACTCTCGTCATTGATTTGATCTTCAAAATTCGTTACCTGAGTACGTACGTACATCCTAGCCAGTGTTTATTAGACAAGCTGCAAATGTACGCAAGTTGATTGATTGAAGTTTGTACAGTAAATAAAGTTCAATAAATCGTTTTCAGATGACGCTTCGTGATTGTATCTGACTTATCATACTGTATCGTTGTACACATTGTACGAGCTTTAGAAAGAACTTTCTTTGAAATACGTTTTACCCATTACACAGAAATATATTGACACACTATTACATTTTATGGTACTTCTACTGCTGTATAAACAGAAAAAACTGTTTCTATACTGCCTGAAATTGCTGCTACATTTCTCTGCAGTCATTTATTTTATTTTTCATTCTTATGAACTTATCAGACACAGCCGATCTTTCCTCGTTACTCTCGTATAATGGCTCGCCGAAGAAGAGAAGAAAATAGCTTCCTGAAATAGGTCCGCTCTCAATTCAATCTACTCCATTACGGTGGAAAATTTCATAAAACACAAAAGTTGACGGAACCAGTTATTTCCCAATGCAGTAAATTTGAATATTAAGATACTCTTCAGGAATGGAGGACAATACGTTTCAGATGAAAGTTGATGATACTAGGAAACTTTTCAACGTTTTCATCGTGTAAATAAATTGTATGCCCACTTCAGTTCACCGAACAACAGCAGCTATGAACATTTTTACTAAATTTCTAGAACGACTTTCTAGAATTTCTAGGACTGAGTTCTAGGACATTCTTCATTATTAGTCATCATAATTTTGTCTCTCATGAATTTCCAGATCATTTAATTTGTAGTATGACGTTCATAATAAAATGTCCTCAATACAAACTTCTCGATTAGTAATGACATTCATGAATGAAAAATTGTCCGCGAAACAAACTTTCTCCGTTCTTAGAAAGAATGGTTTTCGGGAAGTATAATCATTCTGACATTAATTAATTCTTAAAAAGGTATCTGGATTGTTCCTCTTAATTTAGTACCTTCTGTACTGTATTAGGGTCCACATGTTGGACAATTGCCAATGTTCTTACCAATATGTTCGTCTGTTAAATTGACTCTTGGAGAAGGTAGCATACCTCTCGCATTGCTACCTTAGAGTTCGCATTAGTACCGGATCGAGTTGGGGAAATTCCCATTAATATCAACAGAACTCTTTCATATGCGCTAAGAAAATATTAAAGTGTTGTTCAAATTAAAAGGGGCCAATGTGCTATTGCAATATAAGATACCTTTGAGATGTCAAATATATTTACGACGAAATATGAATTTTTTTGTATATAATCCTATGACTCCTAGCACATGCAAACACCTACACACATGTACCATGTGTCTAACTTTCAAACTGTGCTCGTGGTACTAAAAAGGATTTTGTTGGCTGTTAACGTTGAGTATATTATATTTCAGAGGTTGAAGATCTTTTTGGACATATATATTCATTTTTGGAAGTGCCCCAATTCCATATCTTGAGTGCACAATTACAAAATATTGTAATCTCTGAAAAAATTAATTTTACTTTTTATATTTTGTTGGAATTGAATCGCGCAGTTTCAGTACTTGTGTTTAATAATAATGCTTACCAATATTAGAAAACTATCTGCGCACGCTCCGGGTTTGCATGATTAACGCACAATTTATAGTCTGAAAGTTCGAATTGGGTTTGAGAATATATTAGTTTGCTTTTAAAACGATAATTCAAAAAGTCGGAATGTTCACATCGTGGCCAGGAAATCAGTTCCAGATATCAAGCAAATCCTGAGAATCAACCTGTGGTCCTTGGCGTTAACCTGCTGGATAATAGCGTAGTCGCCAGATGACACTCCCCATCAGATCTTTCCTTCAGATGCAGCTGAGTTTGCACTGGTAATATCAATGTTGTAATTGTAATTTTTTTGTTTTGTATCTGTCACACTGTATTCAAATCAAAACGAATTGTGAATAAAGAACATTTGTAAAAGTTAATACTAATTAAGTTGCCCTTTAGTAAAATATTGCATGTATTATGTAATAAAACTCTTGAATAAATTATATGAGTACAAATTATCGAACATAAATAATCTGTATTAATAAGATAACTAAATGCAAAGCCAGTAGCACCTAATTACATAAATAAAAAAACTGCTAACATGCAAATTTATAATAATAATAATAGTAATAATAATAGTACAATAATAATCATAGAAAATATAAAACAACGATGAAATAATAGTAAAAACAATAATAAAAAATGCTAATAATAAAAATAATAGATATAAAAACTAATTCATAAAACTAATCTAATTCATAAAACATTAAATTACCGTAACATATAATTATTATAATCAATGTATATATAAAATAGTAGGATATGAGATTTAAAAACAAAATAAAGTGAGTTCTCCGTATAAATATTGTTTAAGTGTTAGATGTTACGGAGCGCAATCAACTTCGCGAACGCAAAAGTCGTACGGGTGCTGAGCGTTTCCTTTAAGACGTTCTTAACGACTTCCGACGCGGAAGTAAGCGGCGCACTCTCGCAGAACAGCCGCTGCTCAAGGAAAGAAGGATGTGAAGGAGGAAGAGGTAAAGGAGAAGAGAAACTGGTAACGATGAGATACACAGGATACGATCGCAGAGGGGAGGAACAGCAGGTAGAGCAATGAGGAATTAGCTGACAGTCTCTCGGAAAATTATAAGCATGTAACACCAAGTATAGGACAGTCAAAGAAACGCATTTTTTCACGGTATACGTGTCAAAGCTGTCAAGAATCCGGCGTGGGATGTCTTCGTATGGTGTTATAGTGCGTTCGGCGTATGGGACTTTTATACCCAAGTTGCGGGTTCAAACCCCGCGTCACGGCCGTGGACTTTTAAGGCAAAAAATTCTTCGTACACTTCCTTCGGATGGGAAGTAAAGCCGCTGTCCCATGTTAGTAATTTACTTGCTATGTAAAAGATCCTCAAGCCGAATGTCGCTTCAGCACTATTCAAATCGCATTTCTTCTCCCAGAAATTACCTCCTTTCTCCTGCTAGTTGGTGGAAGAGCCTAGCGAAATTTGCGTGGTAGGACGGAAGAGCATCCTGTTGGCCGAGTCTACGCCTCGTAAAATAGGGCATATAATCATTCAATTCATCAGATCTTATTATAAATTCAATAACTCTCTAACCATGGCCGCGAGATCAGGGTGACGTAAGGCCCTGGTCCGTTCTCGAGCTGACTCCAAGGTACAGACAGAAGACAGATAGTAATGAACCCAACGGCGTTTGATTACGAAAGCCAACGCGGAGCGGTGATACCCAGAGGTGGCACGATCAAACAATGAGAAACAGACACAAGTAAAGTTTTCCTGCAAATTCTTTCACAGAGTTTTTAACTTCAGCAACACGAATTCGCCCGGCAGGCAAGTGATCGGTCTTTCGAAATACCGGAATTAAAAACCCGATGAACAAAAAACGCTTTACAACCGCCTTGTCACACGCGCTGGAATCGACGCGGCGCCGTGCGGTCGTCACGGGAAAACGCCCGGAGCAGCGAAGGGTGGTTGGGCGAGAGGGCGTTGGCGAGGCGCGTATGGGGCTCGCGAACACTGTGCGCCTGTTAGCTTCTACCTCAAAATTACGAAAAATCGTGAAATTTATCTCTTTCAGTTTTTTATTGGTGGTCAATGCTCTGTTTTATTTTCTTTCAATCTTCAAACCAATTTTTCTGCGTTTTTTTATTTTAATATTATATATTATATATATTATATAATAGTATATATATATTATATTTATTATATAAATAATATTCAATACTTTTTTTTCGAAGGTGAGTGTCAACTGTCAAGTAGTTAGTGAACTAGAACTTCAGATGCATTTTCTCCAATTGCGAACTTTAACACAGTCATACGTGTCAAACATCTATAATCAATAAACATAAAAATGTACAGAATAAATTTTTATTAGGTAAAACCATGATATTTTATCTATTATACACTATCTACTAGTAACTACAAAAGTTATATGTCAACTAAACTGTTAGTTAATGAACAAAATGACCAGGAAAGAGTTTAAGCAATTATTATTTTTATCAAATCCGACTATTTCATCAGTATTTTACAATTCTATAGTCATCCAGAACATACATTCTGTAATTCACAAACGAATTTCAAAATACAACCATGTTTTGGAGATAGAATGCCTGAAATGAAAATTACACATTAGACCAACTTTATAACAAAATAGAGAATACTTTTTTAAATTATTTGTCTCTAAGAGTATATCTAAAATCAATTGTACAAGGGAACTAAATAGAAAATAAAACGTTGTCAGATAGGACAGCTACATACGGGTTCACAGTGAGTCGTAAAGCGCCGTATACGTTCGTCCAGACGGCGTTCTGGGACCTACATGGCGACATGTATGCAAGTCGTTTTCGCTCATAATCTCCGTTAGAGCGATCGTAAAAATATTGATTACGATCAACACATTTTAAATCTAAGACATCGTTAAAGACATCAATGTCAGACATCTTTAGTATAATTGCGAATTTAAAACTTCTTTGGATGATTTCTCAAATGTGAATGTAAAACTTGAGTATTTGATTGCTTGTCAATCCGGGGTGCCCACGGGCTTGGTCATTAGTCCCGAAGTGTAAGTGCAATGGTTTTTCTAAGAGAGGAGGTGTCTTTCCCTGAGGAATGACCGAAGAATTGGCGCCGATCTACCTTCGATTAGCATTTTTTCTCAATAGTATCATCCAGGCACGGGCACTGCCAAGCCGGAAAGTTGTAAGATTCCACGGTATTCCTGGCTGTATGGCAATGTAGTGCCATTTAGCGTGCGTGTAAGTGAAGGATGAGGAATAGCACAAGAAAAAAAACGAAGATAGGTAGGAAATAAGGACCTGAGATGAAAGCATGGTCACAAATGAAAGATGAAGATATCATTATTACTTTTGTTAACATCATGTAAATTGAAATAAATAATGTGAATTTGGAATGTACTTTCATCTCAGGTCGAAACAATACTATTAATTGCGCCTCTCAGTTGTGTGGGATATCATTCTGCAAGTATCCCAATAATACCATTCATTCGGGTTTATATTAATTAACTGTGCAGTAGTTTTAATTACGTGACTTTAATGAATTAAATTACAAATTGGAACAGTGCTGTAGGTTTTATATTATTAGTGTTAACAAGAGTGAGAATGATACCCGCACAATCCATCGCACTTGCGTGCGCGCCGCAAAAACTGATACACGCACACGCAAAACATTGAATCGATCCGATGCGCGCACAATCCTCGCCCGAACTCATCCCTGTTCAGGAGTAGCGTACACAGTGCCTTTCAAGCTCCCAGAAGAAAGGTTTAAGAATTGCGATCCGGCGAGCGGGTTGCCACGTCATCCCCTCATCGCAATCTGTTTATTCAGATGGTGCGTTACGAGGCTAATAATGCCAGGAGGTCTTGTGTGTAGAAAGGAGGCATGTACTCCTCCGCATCCAAATTCGGTGGAAAAAACACTATCTACAGTCATCTCCGCGAAAAAGACCAATCATTCACAGAACTGCTGCTGATGTCTATCTTTTCTGTGCGCGTGGATTTTCATGCAACGCGTGGTGTAGTTGTTGTAATTAACACAATACAAATCGCGTGATAACTGTGCTTCGTCACATAACATGCCAGATGCATTACCCGATTTCGCTAAGGAAACACGCACAGAATTTGGCACTTAAATTTAATTTAATCTTTCTTTCTCAATGTGTGCACCGCGCGAAAAATGGTGTAATTTACATCCTTCTCTGTTATAACATTCCTAACGCGCTGATGATAGTATTCTTGTACACTCCTGTTGCTGGTATGACTAAGGCATTTGCATCGGTTCTAAATTCCTCAGAATACCTACTCGCGAGAATATGCACGGGTGACTGGAATCGGTGGCATAGACTCACGACGCTCCCAATTCATGCTTGTTGAAAGCGATGAAGTATTGTCTGCTACTAGAACGTTTCTGACGGGGGAATCATTTCTTAATATACCGGTAGCTTTCGTTGCGATGCTAAAGGTTCTTGAGAGTAGTAACACATTCGCCATATTCTTGACACGTTATCCGGCTATTCTATTCCGTGTTTCACTGCCAATACCGCGGGATACTTGCAGGAATATCTATATAATATACTCGAAAAAGCTGGAGATATGCACGGACTAAGCTAATACCCTATGAGCGCGCTGGCTCAGTCTTCGCTGAGCTTGTGCTTCAGCCTGTACAACTCTGAGGTTCCGAAGTGAGTGACTGCGCGTCGAGGATTGCACAGGATGGTAGCAATCATGTCAATTCACACGCCCTCTTTCTATCAATCAGAGAATGATATTCAAATAGTGTAAAAAGAATTTTATTTTCATCTTAAAATTTGTTGACTCTTTAAAGAAAAAAAGACCAATTAAATTGACACAGGTTGTGATTTCAGCGCAGTGGTGCATACACCCAGAGTTTGCTGCTCTGATGATAGTTTTCATAGTTTCTCCGATGAACACCAGCGAATGCCAGAGCAGAACCCTAGCGAAACATGGCTATGAATCGCAAGATCGTTCTTTCTCATCGTCGATACTCGAACCTACACAAAAAACTCCGACATAGACGTACACAATCGTAAAAGCAGTTGGGAGCTTCAAGCTTTCCCCAGGTGGTGGCGTTGCACCGCTGCGGAGATATTATAAAAGAGGAAAACCCTGCAAGCCAGCGTGGAGGTTCGCATCAAGAACTCAAACAGCTGGGAGCAACTCCTCTCATCCCAGTCGTAAGATGCACAACTATAAAGCTAATTTATCTTACAGTTGAGTGTATGGGTAGCGTTTCCTAGCACGATGTCACGGCCGAAGTATCATCAGTACCGTAAGGTATGCGATGTTTTATGCGAAGTTGGAGGTAAATATTCCTAGGCAAATCCGGCGCCAAACATAGACTCGATTTAGCCACGTGTTCCCCTAATTTTCCCAGTATCTCCCAACGAGCAAAGCGCTCGCCCCAGCCTGGGCAGCTTCTATGCTCTCAACTGTCTCCAGCATGTGTGACAGTGTGATGCATGTTAAAAGTAAATCATAGTAAGTAAGAAAGTAAGGGGTAGGATACGTCGGAAGAGGAAAGAAGATCGCACACGAACCTTGACCCGTTTCTTAGGGTACTGCTCCCACATTGCCTTGTGTGGATCCATGTGTTTTTACCACCGGTCAGCGCTGAATACGACCTAACTTAACAGGCCGTAATTTAGTGTCTACTTTCTTAAAGAGTCTAGCAGATTTTAAGACGGAAAAGTTTCTTAGGATACTGCTCCGCATATCCTATGTAGCTATTCGAAAAAATCTGCTGTCGGACGCAACACTTAGACCCTCCCGCCTTCAGTGAAAGTCCATCATTTTAACGCTCTTACTTTCGGTCTCTTCTCGCACTGTCACGAACACCGCCTTTAAATTTGTTAGATAAGAAAAGTCCTGAAAAGTGGGAAATTTACTTTACTAGATGAAACTTCGCCGATAGCAAGATAACAACTATTCAATAGAAGTCGTTCACACGTCTTCAATATCAATTAGAATCTCAATAACTCTCATACTCAGTAACCATGATTTAACAAGTGAATTTCTACGATCTTTTTAGCTAGTTATCCAAGTCAAACAGAGTTTCCCTTTCTCTCATCAATTCAGCTGAAACGACCGCACCCGAATCTGCTGTCTCCAAGTATCGATTTCGTTTTCATAATGCGTCCATCTGTACGGCTATCATGATTCGTCTTTTAACTTCTTAAAAGAACAACATCAAAGATTTACGGGGAAAGCGCGCTTTAACAGTAAATTTCAACGCCAAAATCGCAGCCTCCGAATTACATTCATTCGGCGACCGTTGCGCGGAGTGTATCGTACTTTGACAACCTCGGACCGCGCCGCCGTCAACATGGTGCCCGAAGCGCAGCCGCACCGGGAAGCCCTGCGTCGCGGGCTCGGCCTGCCGGCCGCGGCGTGTTCACCCCCGAGATTAAAACCCCGTCAGATAATCACGCGGGCCACACGCTGACTTCACTTGCAGCAACAAAGAGCAGCGCCCTTTTGTTCTCGTTCTATGAAAATACGTCCTTGTTTCCGGTCTGACGACTTTTTAGCACTCCTCCAGAATTATCAATAATTTGCCGCGCACATTGTTTCTATTAATATGAAATCGAACTTTATAATGAATCGGACCGCGTCGAATTGAGAAATTACGTTCATCGTTCAATGTCATTGGAGCCTCAACCACGGGAGGGAATAGAAAGCGCAGAATAAGATTGTATTGCATTCGACCGAGAAAATGGCGACATAGATATTCAATGCTTTGAGGTGTTCAAACTTTGAAAAGTTTGAGAGATTTTTAATCGTTCCACTAGTGGAATTTAATAATGTTCATACACAAATTACCGTATGACATGTCAATATGTACGAGTTACAATATTTGTCAATAAAAAGTATCTTTGTTTAGAAGTCTTTCCCTAAGTTCGTCAAGAAGTTTTAAAATACTGCAAAGACAGTCGTTGTAATATCATATGAGCTGTAATAATAAATATAATAATAATAATATAATAATAATAATAATAATCAATAATAATAAAGAAAAACAAACAATTCGTACAATGCATTATGTACGTTCACTCTCAAGCTGATGAACACAGACTTTATGTCGCTAAGGAAGAAGGAAGAGGCTTCAGATTAAATTAGAGACTCCTGCACATGCCAAGATTCGATGAAGAGTAATCAATCAACAAATACCTTCTAAGTATTCGGTAAATCTGACAGTTAAGAAGAGAACAGTGGTATTTAAGTTTCGCATAAAGCATACGAAAAAATTAGCAAGACATACAAATAACAGAGACCATTGAACCTTTGATGCTAATTTAACCATGAAATGTGAGCACAAAAAAGGTAAAGAAATCGTGGAAGACAAACTATCCCATTATACAATTCTTAAAAATAATTGAATAGAGCAAGATCAATAAATATCTTAATTATATGGCTTAAAAAGGATAAATGAAGCCAGAATTGGACGCAGTCGAACTAGTCTGCCCAAGATCAGGGGGTTGAGACACATTATAACAAAATAATTTCTTAAAATCTCCCAACACGGATATCCCGTATTTGCAGACATTTTGCAGTACAACATTGTCTTCCCGGTATGTCATGAATAAATATTTAATATGCTACGCCAAAGCAAATATTCCACGTTAATTATTATTTGCTGTCTCTATCAATTTTACATATTTTTCGAGTTATTGACTGTGGACTTCCACCTACGAATGGAGATCCCCAGAATCTTCATAAGTATAGAAATCATTTGTAAAATACTGCTTACCCTGTTAAACTACAGACGTTGAATTAACGACGAGTCAAACTTTCTCCACATGCTTACTCGAAATTATGTCCTCATAAATTACTTTTCAAATATTTGTGACATGCTAAAATACTCTTATAGATATAGTTAAAACATTTTTAAGATTGTATAATAAAATTAATTACAGCTTGTGATTTGTCCCTATAAGTGAGCGATTAAAATTAATATTAATGTTAAATAACATTAAACTGTTTAACAATATTTTATATAGTTATTTTTGTGTTTTATTGCTTTTACGATTGTACATACAATATCAGCTTAACTCGCAACTTATGTTCTAGAGCACTTGTTCTTGTTTGCAATTGAATGTTGACGAAATTGTCCACACACTGCGTGTGTAAAAGAGCCAACAAATAATGTTTTCAGTCCTCATTTCGGGACAAATAGAGCAGTATTTCCTTATTTATAGAATTCTTCCTATTTTTTTGGGCGCTGGTTCCATCTCTTCTGGCGATATTTTCTTAAATGAAATTCCTGATGTCTGTCGAAGACAGTGTATGACAATCTCTTTTTCTAATTTCTTTGGTAAATAGTTCCTGAGGTAACTTATAACAAAGTCAGCGTTGTTACCATTCCATATAGCGCCAACAAAAAACAATATCAAAGATTTCTACACACAATATAGTGTGTTTCAAAATATACCAAAAAATAACTCATAAATATAACTCGCAAACTAACAAAATAATTACATTACGTCTGCCTTCCATGTGTAAATAAGTAATTTTTGTACGTTTCATAACGTGGACTTACTCCATAACACCAAAGCCTCTTTTTACAGATATAAAGGATAAATCATTATGTACAAAAATGACATCTGCTATTGCAATACAATGAAGAGTTAGTTTAAGTTACTGAAAATTTAAAAAAAAAAATACAGAAGAGTCGGAGGGTTAGTTGACTCCGGCTGTGATTACGGGTTGAGAGACATTGTTGAGTCACAACTTCCCCACCCACACACACTTGACCTCCCGCCCCCACCGACTAACACCAGTCTCCCCATAAAAAACTTTTAAACCTTTTTGACATACCAAAACACGCGTTCCTTAGAACACAAAAAATCTAATTCGAAGGAATTCACATATCTTCTTTAAAAGGATACGCGCGCTTATGTTGTGGCAGAAACATGTTCCTTATGTTATTACTGGCAAACAATTTAAATTATTTCATCATTATTGTTTGATGTATGATTGAAAGAGTATTCCCTATCCGACCACTAATATTAAAACAATTTTGTGTGGAATTGCCATAACAATATATACTCTATAACGTCGGTCCGGTGCCCGAATCGCATGGCAGTATTGCCCGTGTCGATCTTCGCCCGAAGGATCCGGTCGCGATCCCGCTTCGGCATTTATATTGTGATCGTCCTTTCACACCTCCATCATCATCTTATCGTGTCATCCCATAGTTACCATACCGTTACATTGCAATAGGTCTGCTATAACTAGTAGATGATTACGACCTAAATAACAAAAAAAAAAATATTCTTAACTTTTTATAATAGGAAATATGAATTCAGTTATTCGTTGAAACACTTAGGACCGACCTTTGTTTACTATTCCACACACCAGGGTCATCTGTTTGCAGCCGCCAGTCTTCACGAGGGTTTTAACCCTCACCAAGGGGGCGCACGACGCCCTTAACCCACGCCTTTGAATGAAACGCATCCATATTTCATGCGAGACGCGAATGGACATACTTCCGATTAAAATTTCAATTACAAGGCGCGGTGCCGCCTCACGGGCGCGGTGGAGCAGCGTCACCCAACGGGAAACCCCCTCTCCTCCCCTCCCGGCCTTCTTCCCTCTCGCGTGTCACCGCGCGCCACCACCCCTTCCCACGACGTGATCGACGCGCCGCAGGCGCCGCTTCAACCCGTTCGTTCGTCTTCACCGCGCTCGGCCCGCCCTTTCGAATCTTCCATGTCGCTTCTGAATGTCAATCTAACCTTTTTTTAAAAAATTAAATTTAAGGTCGCTCAACATCTAGGTCGTTAAGATCACTATGGTTTTAATAATTATGGAATGTGAAACTAGATGAAATATATGGAGTGAGGGGGTTGAAAAGAGACAAAAAAAACAAACATACCCAACCGGACTTGAATCCCCGATCATCGGCTCGAGATCGCTTACGGACTGCTGCCTTAGTGATCTCGGTCACCGATCGCTATGTCTAATCTTTGTCCAGCCTTAAAATGATACTAAAACCAATATCCATAAAATACAGGTCTTCAGAATACATTCATGCTACAATAACGTTCCACCCCTGGTTTCTCACAAAAAACACTCCATCAAGAAATTTCAAAATATCATCACCACATCACTACGTTGTGCCATTTTGTTTATAACACAGGTCGATCAATTACCACAATACTCAAATATAATATATGCAACGCACACTAAAAACACCATCAGAAAAAATAATTTCCAAAGTTTTTTTTACATACGATTTGCAAATTTGGATGATTCTTTGTGGAGAGTGTCTCAGGGATCCTCCCCTTAAAAATAATTGTAAAATTAATCAGTTTAGTTTTTCAATAAGAATATTATTATCAAAAACGTTTTCACTGTTTAAACTGATTCAGATCCTATTCAGAATATAACAGTAATAAAAAAAGTATCAACAATGTAAACAATGAAGTATTCATCCCGGCTAACTAACTTCATTAGTCGAGTTCTCCTGCTCTTCCTTAATGCCGTACATGTGCATACGAATTAAAATATAGGTACGCGAAATTTAAAATCATTAAAAATAACTACGCATCTAGCCTCACTAAGCGAAGAAAACTGACTGCTTTATTGCTCAGGAAGCCCCCGAATGTTGCATGAACTTTGCTATGAAACAATACCGTTTAATCTGTCAACACCAGACACGGAACGGCTAAAAGATATTCGCCGCCATAATTCACACCTTCTCTTTCCTTATTTATTTCAAAACCGTAACGTATTCAGAGTTTCCAGTAACTTCATCTGTTTTTTCAATCTCTTTCGTTCTCTAACCCATTATTTGGTTTTCCAAGCTTTCATTAAAACAAATAATCTTTCTAATTTCGACAAAGACACTACTTTCAAATGGCGAAACGTACACGTCACATCCGCAAATCCAAGCCACTAACAAGAAGCTGTATTAAAAGCATTCATTTTACATCAGAAATTGTAGGCTGAACAGACCTTACGGAGACCTTAGCTGTGTTGTAGCTTTCGAGCTATGAGGGTAGCATGTCCCGGTAGCATGCTTTCCAATCCACCAAATTCAGCGTAATAAAATAATATTTTTCTCTGCCCATCCAGTTTTGTTGTTGGCAAATACACACAAACTGTTTAGTACAGATTGTGTCTTTCGCAAAATGAACTAATACCCGCTCGCAATGGTTCTACGGCGACATGTGGCATGTACGCCAGATCTGGCAACTTACACCCCCAATTCCAGTCGATTCCAGTTTCAATGCGGACCCCGTGGACCGGAAACCACACCACAGCCTTTTAATACACAGCGGTTCTACAACGTCAGCAGAGTGAGAAGATGGGAGGCTGAGGCATGTGTGTACTAAAGTGCTGTGAATGGCAGTGAATAACAGACAGAACAGTCGGTATTTCCTATGATGAAACGACTTAAAAACGTATCACGAATATCTAATTAAACTTGTTTTAATGTCACATCTGCGGCGACTTAGCTGTTTGAACTTTCTACGAATGGCATGGCGGACTTCCAAATCATCATGCTTCATCTAATAAAATAACATTTCCTCCCTCCCCCCCCCCCCCCCGGTCCCCCCTTCCGCCCCCAGATGGGGGCGGGCGGCTTCGTAGTGCCTCTTTTTTTTGGGTGGGCGGGGGCAGGGTCGGGGGTGGGGAATTTGTGTTGCTGCGAACAAGCGGACTAATGCAATCTCATTGCTCTAAAGGGCGTACTCCAGTCTGGTCAACTTTACTCCCCAATTTCCAGTCGAGTTCCAAGTGTCGCTACGAACCCGGGGATGCAGAAACAAGATGTGTATGTACACAGCGGCTCGGGTCTACAAGCCTCAGCCGAGTAATAATTGGGTGCTGAAACACGTGTTATTAAAGTTATCGAGTGCAGTAGATAACAAGAGAGCAATCGGATTTCCTATGATTAAAGACGTCATAAGTCAAGGAGAATCTAAGTAAACCTTTTTTAATTGCACATCTAGGGGACTTAGAAAGTTGTAACGTTCTTACGAAGTGCATGTCGTTTCATTAAATAATAACATTTTTTCTCTGCCGCCCAGGTATTAATTGTCAGGGAATTTGGCCTCCTTGCGAATAGCGGACTGATTGCTCTACACCAGTCGGTCAACTTTACTACCAATTCCAGTTGCGTTCCAAGTGTTGCTACGAACCCGTGGGATGCAAACGAGTGTTATATACAGAGCCGGCCGCGAGCTACAAGCCTCAGTGGAGTATAAGTGGGTGGCTGAAACACAGCTTACAAATACGAAGGCGTGATATATCACAGAAGCACGTCGATATTTCCTAACGCATGAGACGTCATTAAGCCCATTACTATCTAAGGAAAAACGTTTTTTGTTTTTGTCAATTCCACATTCACCTCTTCGTTAGTTATCCTACCTCACACCTCCTTCCCGTCCACATCGCACCCCCCTCCATTCAGGCTGCAGCCCCGGTGTGAAATTGCCGGCTGGGACTGACGACTATGCGCCTTAAAATCCATCCGCGGCACAATGCGCGGAACAAAGGCGGCTCGTTTGCTGCCGTATGGCAAACACTAAAGGGCATCCCTTTGCTCCTGTTCCGTGTGGCAATCGCCGCCGCAGGCACGTGACTCGGCCGGAGCGATGGCCGCTGTCCTGTGGACTCGGCCACCAAAGCGCAGCCGCCGTCACGTGGAGACAGCCCGCGCCCGTGCGCCGCGCGCCGCCGCAGGGACTCGCATATTCATAAACACCGCCTGTAACGTCTACTGGAAGCTCGTATAGTTCCCGACGACAAAGCATATTACCCTCTCGCATTAATTCCCGCCTGCCCGGCAAAACGCCACGCGCAAACTTTGTAATGGCCAAAAAATCCGGGTTGCGGCGAGGCGCCCGTGGAAGCTCACAAAAACATCGGCGCAGCGGAGCCATTTTAAAAGAGTCTGGGGCGCAGGATTGAGCAGAAAAAAGCAACCCGGCGAGGAGGTGGCGAGACAGGCGGGGCGGGACGCCCCATGGAGGGGCACGTGTAAGGTAGGGCGAGGGAGGGGCGGAGCGTGAGTGAGCGTGACTTGGGCGTGCTGCAGCGCTCGCGTGGCTGTTGGGTTGGGCGGGGTGTGCGTGGCTTAGGGTGCGTAATGACGAGGTGTCGCAGATATAGTCTGGCGTGGGGATGCACGAGGAGTGAGAGTGTCTAGTGTCTGTATGCGTAGATAAGTCTGAGATGGTGGGGGAGCGTGGAAAAACAGGGCTGCGAGGGACGGCGGGCTGGCTGGTTGACGTGACTTTGGAGTGAGGATGGCTTGCACGAGTCGACCCTGCCGTAAGCGCGCATTCTGACCGGTGCTGAACCTTTCTGTAGATCCAAGTGCGCACCGGGCGTCTCAGTCGCGACCCGGTGTGCACGTGCCCTAACTAGTCTGCCGCGGTATGGATGGCGGCTTTGCTTTGGCGTGGACGTTGGCTTGCGTGGTCAGATCGTGACCTCCTTGCGTGGGCGTGGCTTGCGGGCTGCTTGCGTGGGCGCGCTTTGATTGGCTCCATGCATCCAGTACCGAACGCGCGTGGCGGCATAGACGTGGTGCGCGTTGGTTGTGGCGCGGGTGTGCTGAGATTGGCGTGTGGCCGCGTCTGGGTGCGTGCGTTGGGTAGGTGAGTGCAGGTACGGCTGGTGAGCGTGCATGGCTGAGAGCTGGTTGAATCACGGGGCTGAGACTCTGGATGAGTGAGCTACAAGTGCGGGTCTCTCGAGCGGCGGCGGTAGGCAAGGCGGTTCAGGGGTTTAGAACACCGGTGCCCGGTAGCAACGAGCGTCAACGCAAACGCCTTACATTTCAGCTACCGCTGGTGGGAAACCGTGGGCTCGATCTCTTGCCAGGTGCCCGGAGATTTGCCTAGTGTCTTTTACACATGGGTTTGTGCGTCTTACGGATTAGAATTCCCGTAAGTCGACTAACTTTTTAATCACTGGTTATGCCGTGGTTTTCCTGATCATTTTCCTGACGATTGGATTAACAACATTAGAGAAGGGGCCACCAGCTGCAACACATTACTTCGTTTCCTTCTTTAAGGACGTTATATTGGGACTAGGCGACGTTGGACAAGCATCGCAACGGATGTGATCTGATGTGTGAGTTTAAAAGAAGAAGAAGGAAGAAAACAAAGAAAAAGAACTCGATGGCGGCGGGCGTTATCGCAGCTTCTGGAGCATAGACGACTAATTCTACTGTACCCAAATGAAATAAAGTGCAGCCATGCGATGTCGAGAACAACAGTCATACACTTTTATTTCAGCTCTGATGGTCGCATTCATTTTTAATTGCCAACTGCTTCATTCATTCTTGAACCCTCACAAATCACAAACCGCAATTCGAGAATGCCATATAAAATAAGCAAGTTATTGATGTACAACAAGCACGAAATTATATTCTTTTAATATTTAGACCCAAAATTATTGGCACAATAACTGCAGGAGTAAAGCAAAGACTTGGATTTTACGAGAAAGGTTTACAACCCGCTTATGGATCGAGCGGTTCGATACTGAAACTGCGACAGAAGCAGTTATTCCCCCGAGTTTAATGTTTTCATCCAACAGTTCTCGCGGAGTTCTCGCATGTTTTTGGTCGATTAACTGGCCGGCTCGTGCGTGACGCCTTGTTACGCGCGGAGATGGTTAGAGGGAGTGAGGTTCGCGTGGACTTAGGGGGCGGTGGAGGTGCGAGAAAAAAGGCTGGTCTCCGCGTTTCCGCCGATCCCATCCCTTTCCGCAGAACTCCGCTCTGCACGCCAAAGAGCAGGACGGCGGCAGCTGATCTCAACGGAAAATCTTCAATATGTTACTTAAAAGATTAGTAATTTGCGAAAGGCTTCTTGTATACTTTTTTTTACTACCCGTGAAAAGGTAGTTAAACAATAAGCAGTTTTTTACCCACTTAAACGATGGCCATAGTTCATGAAAATAAAAATAAACACTATTTCAGAAAGCTTAATATTTGGAAGCGTATACAAAATCACAATATAATGTTATTGAAAGTTCAAACATTGAATTAGACAAAAAGTTAATAACAATGAAAATGGTTATTTACTGCTGAGTGGCTGAATTTTTCCTCGGCTGGAAACACCATTGAGGTGTTGATCGGCAAAGCATTGACAAAATAACATTTCTTCGAGATTTCAAGCCAACGTTGAAGTATCTATAATTTATGTTTATTTAATAAACATTGAGTTCCAAAAATAAAAAATTGTTGCATTGAGCGCATTTGGCAATTGTTCAAGACCACTATGTGTCGCGATCATGGACGTACGTGACCGAACGTACGTAAGTGGCTGACGCATTATGCGCGTGACTGTGACGTAGCTGATGTGTGGCGTGACGTGGCGACGAGTCGATAACTTTGTGCGTGACGAAACGTACATTGCGTGACGTTGGCTGACATATGCGTATAAAGCGTGACACTGCGTGAATTGCGTGACGTTAGCGTGTCATTGCGTGACATTCCGGACATTTGCGTGACGTACTGATGCGAGGACAGGCGGCGTGGACTCGAGGTATCTGAGTTCGCAGCGTACGACTCTGCCACGTTCCTGTAGGCGAACGGATCATATGTGCGAAGTGCCACTGCGAGAATACGAAGCGTCGGGTAAGGTGACGAGAACATAGAATGAAATAACAATGAAAGCCTTCAAACGAGACCACGTTCGTGTCTAATGCCCCGAAGGAAATATCTCTCTCTTT
>BOPP01000015.1:680263-696107 GCA_017312745.1 Gryllus bimaculatus | reverse complement strand
TGACTCACACTCACGCACGCGTAATTCATTCTTCCCCCCTCTCTCTCTTTCTCACTTTCTCTTTCTCTCTCTCTTTCTCTCTCTGTGTCCACGCCAGGCCTCGGAGAAGGGCTAGGGCGCGCACAAAATAGTATGCAATGAAATACACGTGTGGCAATATTTTGTGGTCTCGCATTAACAATCCCTCACCTAGAGTCTGGTGAGTTGAAGAGAACGCGGCCAAATGGTGAAAATAAGGAAGGGTGTAATAGAGAAACGTTTAAAATTAAACTCCTTCGAGCTGAATCTTTTTTTCATTTTTAATGCAGGCTATTACTTCAAAATTATTTACATTATTAATAAAGAAAGACCCACTCTGTCACATTATTTGACATTATTATCAAATTTTCTGATTCAGTTCGCAAAACTTATCAATCCCAAAGTATTCTCATTCACGGCCAGTTCTGTTTATTACTCCGGAATCTTGCCCATCGCCCTTGACTTCATTATGTGTCTTTGTGATGGAAGAGTTTTGAAAGTTTGCCAGAATACGCAACTGCTTTATTTTGGAATAAGGGGAATATTTTGCGAATAATAAAATATTGAAAACACCTCAGCAATTGGTTTTATTCTCGACACCTATTTTGTATTATCGGCAACTATTTTCCACAAAGATTTCCGATATGAATCACTGCTTTTGTTTTCCGTTTAGAAATTATCAGTTTATTATTTTGATTAAATTCTCCAATTCTTTTTTTCTTATTAATGACTCTTTGTATCCTGCTTTCATCATTGTTCCAAAACTGTTACAAAATAAGCATAACACAGCTGCTCCATTTAACTATTTACTTCTGCTTGATTATCAACCAGGGCAAATGTCAAGTTTCCAATCCTCAATGAGATCGTCTCTGGGATGAACCCACCAAACAATCACGCACCAGATTGCGTGGGTAGAGACCGAAACTGAAATTTTAAATCAAAACCAACTTTTTATTGAATACGATTTGAATACGCTGAGTTGCCAGCGTATTTTTATTTATCGCAGTCATCTTTTAGATGTGAATATGAATGAATTCTATCTATAGTGTATACTCCCACTCTGGGCTGCCCTGCTGCGCTCGCTCGACGAACCCAGTCGAGTTCGCTACAAACACCGTTGCTATGAACATCATTTCATCGTTTCAGAAGATGTGTTGTTGTATACTCCCGGCAAACGTCCTGTACAAAATTTTGACTACTAACCGTGACTACTAACCGTCACCGCTCTATGGGAATGGATTAAAAATAATTCAGTAAATCATTGTAGAAACGTTTAATAAGGGGTTAAAATACTTTAATATGTTTCCTCGCCCTTTACGAAACGTTACTAACTATTCGAGTGAGTGCACTTTTATATTTTGTTATAAGGGCTAGTAAAAGGAAATAGAGGTAATGTCCACTAAATTTCTTACAAACAGTATTTTTTTCCTTTTTTAAGTAAATCGTATAAATGTCAATATGATCAAAATAAAACTACATTTGCATAAAATACAAACGAAAACATGACTTCTTATTTAATAATACAATAATCCAAATAAAAATCATCCAAAGTTAGGTGTTATAAAACACCCACCAAGAACCGTTTAGCGATCCCCAATATTAGGATCGATCGACGGGAAAATATCGTAAAAATGTTAGGATAAATTTTTATATCGCGTAGATAACCATATGAGAGTAAGTTTAGAAAAAAACGCTATTTGGAAATCACACTCAACTTTATTTGTTCAGATTCAAACGTTTTTGCAAAATGTATTTTTTATCCTATTTTTGCTTCAAAGAAGACGCTGCAAAAAGTAATTTCTCTTAGGTTATATAATTTTATCAAAACTCTGCGAAAATTTTAAACAGTTTAGTAAATATTTTATTAACTTATTAGATTAACTAATGGTTTAGAAACTGTGAAAAATGAAAATGTTTAAATATCGTTATAATTGACATGCATACACCCTAACTCTTACTGAAAGCATAATATGAATATTCTCACGTTGAGTACACAATGTAAAATTTCTTTACGCATAAGAATATGCATCGTTCGAAAACCTTCCAGTTCTGCATTACCTTCATACATTGACACTTTATTTGTCCACCTCACGAAATAGAACGACCATTTACATATACTATCTTCCCACATCATTAACCTTCTTTTTGCCAACGATGTTAACATGCTGTTTTGCAAACCGCCATAATGTCTTCTGAACACTTCCCAACCCCCTCATTTGCGTAACGCGTCGCTCCACCACCTCACGCAAAGTGGATGCGTTTAGCCCTTGGCGTTGTGAGGTGCCATCGCTTGGCGGGCTCCCTTCTGCTGCGTCAGCTCCCGCCCTTTGCCGCTGCTGGGGGCCCTTTTTGCAGCCTGCTCTGCGTAGCATCGAGTGTCGGCGGCCGGGCCCGCCTCCGCGCTTGGGCTGGCGTCCTGCCATCGCGCGCGGGCGCCGGTGACGGAGTAGCAGGTGTTGTGGCGCCGGCGCGTCGGCCAGGGGCGGCCTATGCATTAAACATGGCGCCGGCCGTAGTTCACGCGCCCTCGTCGCTGTCCCGCGTGGGTGGGTCAGAAGAGATTGTCATACTAATAAATTAATATCTTAATATATTAAAAAATATGCTAAATTAATTATTAATTAAAGTTAGATAAATTAAAATTATCTAATAATTGAATGGAGTTTCCTTTAAACATTCACAGAGCCTTAACAATAAACAACCAGTTTTAAAATGGTTTTTTAGGAAAGGGTTTTTTGTACATGTGGCAACTTTTATTTTTTTAAAATTTTTCAATGCAACAAGAAATGCACGACCAAAAAGTTTAGTTAATGCCTACGTTCCGGGAAAATGTGAAGAGCGGAAGAACATAAGAAAAGTTTTACATGTTTCACTACATGGAAATAGAAAAGCTCTGTAATAAACATTTTTCGTAATCGTCAATATTGATGATCAAAGGGGCAAAGACTATAATTGAAATGAAGGTTTTTACACCATTCTTAAAAACACATACAAGTGGTGTTTAACTTGAGGCACAAACGTTGAAACTTGTGAACACAATGTTTCAACATGAATTCTGGAAAAATTATAATGAAATGTTTTATTTTATTACCCAAGTATATGTATTTTTGGCCAAGGAAATACGAAAAATAATTCCTGTGTTTTCTTTGAGAACATATACTTGAGTTTCCCTTTACATTGGAGAAGCGTAATGATCACATTAATAACCAATGATTTTTTTTGGTGAAACGACACTTGGGTGACAGGCGGGTATGTTTGAACATAATGTTTTACATATATCTGGAATAATTATAAATAATCTTTTTTTTATTTAAAAATTTTCTTTCGAACTGTATACATAGTTCACTAAATTTTAATCAATTTTATAACTGCGGTTTATACTGCTTGAGTAGCTACACTTTTTTCTCGAAAGGAAATGTTGAATTACTTTCTAAGAGAATGATTACAATTTCATACAATGATTATGGAGCAAATCATGTAATCAATTGTAACAAATTGTAATCGATTATATTGGGAGAATTCAACATTTTCTTTTTTCGGAGAAAATGCGTAAGGTATGCAGGCGGTTGTTAGATTATGGTAGTTTTAGGTGGACTGGCTTCCGGGAAATTTCGAAGAAAATGCGTCCATTGTATTATGTATAATTTTAATGATTTTTACTACAATTTAATGTTTCTGTTATAATAGGTTAATATCTGGTAGCGGTTCGAATCATCTGGGGTTAACAACATTTCATTTACAGCAAAATATCAGCGACAATGTGGTCCATGTGGAAAGCTCGAACTTCTTTCTAAACGATAAGTAAGCTTAGTGTTTTAATACAGAGATTTTATGAAATTTTCTAAATGTCCAGTCAGTTTTTTAATGAAAATGGGAATATACCGCACCTATAATATCACTTCTTCTACATTGAAGAAAAATGAAAGAAATAGGATTTCGCCATTTTTCAGATAAATTTTTTTGAAAATACCCGTACGAGTAGAAGCTTCATATAAAGTATCCGCCAAAAATGAAGAATATTATTGGATCTCCGGGGAATGCAAACCTAGGGATTTTTTTTTTTCCGGTATTTTTAACGGCAAATAATTTCACGGCAAGGTTGGCAGTAAAAGGCTTTTATAATCTAATTAGGGAGTTCTTTTGTGGACACATATACAGACAACTTTGTGAGACACATACGGACAGACATGCGGATTTTCGATTTCATCAATATTCCAGTCTCCAACCGTGCATCATCTGTAGCATAAAAACTTAATTTTTAGTTGTAATCCTGAAGTGTGTGCGAATTTACAGCTGAAAATAATTTTAAACACGTTTTTCCTACGCGATTATTTGATATTAGATTGTTGAGATTCCCAAAGAAATTTTCTTATGTAATTCTATAGGTGTGGGTAAGAAAGAATAAGTAAAAGTTAAAGAAAAATATTTCCGCTATTTTCGGAAAGGTTAGAATAATGCCCGCAGGATTTGTGGCAAGCACTCCAAAAATTTAGTAATACGCATTAATCTCCAAAAAAGCCACAACTACATATTCATACCTGTCGTACGAATATTTACCAGCGATTAAGTCAAAACGATCTAGACTACGAGTTTTTCACATGTCATTCAAAAAGAATATCGAGATTTGGGGTTTATAAAAGCATGCAATCCCGTATATTTCTATATTTTACATACAATACGTAATCTGCAGCCAATCTTATCACATCTTTGGAGGCAGCAACAGAACACCTAATGCGTGACGTGTGAGCGGAAGTTGCAATTTAAAAAACTTAAAACATGGGATTTTATTCCCAAAATATTTAATTATCGGGGAATAATTAGGGGTGGTTTCCAATACAATTCCACCTAACACTAAAGTAAACGTTTTAAACACGCTGTCAATTAAGGGAGAAGCATTAATTAAATAAAACATAAATAAACATATGTAGTTTAGCAATTGATAAATATGTTGAATGTGCAGTCACAAAACAAATGCATTGAATGGCAAAATGCATGAAAAATGCTTATCAATTAAGTAAGTCAATTTTTGATCCTAAACTATACACAGTTGGATTCAATAGGTTATATTAAAGTATTATATAAACGATGAGCTACACGAAAGTAATAAAAAGAATGAATATCTCGCTTGGAATTGCTTGTGCGTACAAGATATCTATTTGAGCCAATTTCAGGAAACGCGTTTCGACGAACCGCGATACACAACAGGCTTGTTACTACTGGGCGGGGTTTGCATTTCAATTCATTGGGACGTGCGTTCCTGAGATAAAACCTCCATTTCGCGGCGAGACGACACATTCGCAATAAGAACCGCAACGAAAGGGCACTTTGAAGGGAAGTTGAGTGCAGCTGCCTCGTCATAGCGCGGGAGAGTAAGGGGGCGTGCGCGGAAGGGCCGGGCGGGCGCGAGACCAACGAGGGCCGAGCGGTGGGGCGAAACTGCGAGATGGCGCGACTGGGCAAGTGTCAAGGAATGGTATGAATGAGCAAAGAAGTGGGATGGCTGTGCGCGCTAACAGGAGCTCCTGAACAAGAGGGAACAGAGAGAGAGAAAGTGTGTGTGAGAGAGGAAACGTGGTTGAGAAAGAGTGTGAGAGAGTGTGTGTGAGAGAGAGTGTGTGAGAGTGAGAAGAAAGTGTGGTAAGTGTGAGAAAGAGAGTGAAAAAAGAGAGAATGAGAAGGGCGAGTGAGAGAGAGAGAGTGAGAAAGAGAGTATTGATGATGTGTGTTGATGAGAGAGGTGAATAAAGAGAATGAGAGGCGTGTTTGATTGTTGTTATGAGTATATAGTATGTGAGAAGAGAGAATTATTATGCTTGTATGTGATATGTGAGGACGGTAAATGCTAGATGTTGGGAACAGGATATTAGTATATATCGATGTACTTCTTATGGCTAATCATCTAGTCGCAAGATATATGACTTTACACGATAGCGTTGGTCAGACCCAGGTTTGCTCAAATGTGCCTTATTCAGGCACCTGCAAGAGATGTAAAAATGATATCACAAGTCAGCCAGGAGTGTAGTCTGGTTATACTTCTCTCCGACGCGACGAGAATGAATGTCTTAGGACTCATGGACGTGAGAAACGGTAGGCCTATCTTTCTAATAGGGGATATAATAAGTAGGCATGAGTGAGACTGCTTATCTTTTTTCACCTATCCGGGACAAGGTTGTGGTTTTTCAGCACCAGACATAAGAGCGCTCATTTCATGCAAGATTTACAAATTTCTACTTGTTTACCTGGATATTGATCACGCATTCTCTCCTTGTTGAGTTATGCTCGGTCCCCTCGAGTAACTAGATGATAAGAATGATATATGATGTGTAAAACTCGCAGGCTCGAGAGCTGAATATGCTAGCGCTTTCTCTGCGGGTTTCTGCGCTCGATTGGCGTCGCGTAGGGGGGAATATACGTGGTGAGTTATTGGGTGCGCATTGATTGATTTACGACGCGTCATGACCATGGTACAGGTGGGCTGAACTCTCGTAACCCGTGTACGCGAGCATCTCGCGGTTTCTCTGTTCTCTGTTGACGGCGGCTGCAATAGCGTTGCAGAATCTCCGCTCTCGCTCAGGTCAGTCTACCGATGATATACCGGCCGCACGACCTAGCCACCCGTTCGGCTCGCGCGTGTGGCTCGAAGTTACTTCCTCTGAAACTTCACTGCCTTTTTGACCGCGAAACGTTAATAACGTCAGGCATCTGCCAGCAGAGAACGGTACGCGCGTCTGTCGCAAACGCGGAAGCAGAGCTCTAAGTCCGAGCTTAGGGTGCTCACTAGAAATGGTCTTGGGTAAGTCGGCGTCACGCTGCATAGACGGAGTCTTCTGTGCGATTATAGATAGGAGGGAGGTGACAAGGAAAATGAGACAGGGAGCTGGATCTTACGGATTGGACAGCACGGGAAAAGAAAGTGCCCGCGCGGCAATCCGCTGGCCGGGTGGCGATGGCTGTTCAGAGTTTTTGCTCACTGAAGCTGATCCTTTGAGACTACTCAAGCGATTCATCTGTATTCGATGGGCGAGAGAGGCCCCTATGATGGTTCACACTGGAGTGAGTAGAAATAATCTCGAGAAGATGCCACGGACCGAATTTATCACGATCATGCGCTCCTGCGACCGCATGAATCTTGAAAATTTCATACGTCGGAAGATTCTGGAATATACGTCGGCTGAGTACTCTTCTTGCGACTAGAGAGTATTGTCGAGCACTGAGCGCAGGAGCTCGATTCGCTCGAAGGGGTGAGATCGCATTGTGGTACTGTGGCTCTGGACGGACTGGTAGTAATAATACACCAGAGTAAGGGAGGTGTCGGAGGCACGAAGTCAGTGCGCTCTCTCGCGGCGTCTCGGTGAGCATGTGGTTTGGACGCGCGTGCATCGCATACAAACTCGTAACGATCCGCACATATGTAGGAGTATGTCTGTGGGAAGAATATTGCACCTTTCAGAGTAGCCATTCCGTGTAAAACAGCGCTACATAAATATTGTCGTGATTGCAACTTAGGTTTGTCTGACGTATCGGCTCCAGCTCAGCCCGCTAGGGCCGGAGAAACCCAGACTCCGGCCAGCACGATGAGAAACAAGAACGCGCGTCGCACGATCACCTGTTTGTCGCTGTTCTATTGGCCTTGACGCGCCCACTGACTGTGCGCGGGGACACTCGGCTCCGGTCGCGCGCCTAGCGGTGCTCGCTTCCGAGCCTATTCGCATGTACCGACGCGGGAGCCATACCTCGAGGAATCGGTGTTAGCTCGAAGATAGCCCTGACGCCCACTCCGCCACTGGTTTCTTAACCCTGCTCGAGGTGTGCAGCTCGGACAGGCTATTCTTCATCGGTCGGCTGCATCAGGCCTGACTAGCAGCGATCACGCAATTTGAGTAGTCACCACTCTGCGACAATTCACATTTATCTTCTCTTACTACTATAGAAATACGCAGCTACTGCTCGCATGCTTCCTCAGCCGCCCTCGATTCGCGATCAGTAAACGTGGCTATTGTGCTAACAAGTGACGATAATTGATACCACTTACGCGTTCTACGCGCGCAAAACCGTCAATGTGTATTGTGATTCGGCTCCTTTTTGAGTGCAGACAGAATACGCGTGTGTTGCATATCACAGAAGGTAGTTTACTGGTCAGTTACTAGGGGTCTAAATATAGGAATATTTTCTAAAATTATGATACTGTTACTACATTAATATATAATGAAATAAAGGAGCAAACGCAAGTCCATCAATTATTATACCATTCGCTATTCTAGAATACTTCTGAGTATCCGAACCATCGATAACACAGCTTACTCACGGACAGGGCTCGCGCGGCCTCGTTACATCGCACAAGTTTGCTCTTCCATGGAGGATCGGACTACGTCACAATGCGCGGTCAACACGCCCTTATCTATGCAAGTTCCACTTGTGATCTGTTTCAGATAGCATCGTATTCTGCTCACCGTTGTGCTTATGTAACACAAGCACACTATCTGTTGCAGCCAAGATTGCCTATATATACTCTCCATTTCATTAGTTTTGCTCACTCGCGTAATAAAGCACTTGACGCAACTTAAGCAGCGTGGGATCATAGCAATCTCACACTGACTTAATACGCTTAATGGTATTTCTATGATTTTGTTTCACACGCGCCTCAGAGGAACATTTCATGACGAATTCTTGACAGAGCACACAAGAGGATATGAAATGATTACTCAATTACTCATTTATTTAGATTGTCTGAGGACAGTGCTCTTCTCTTTTGGTCTCTTCTCAAATCTTTTTATCTTCGGAATTCCGGGACTCTTCTCTCATGTCACTCAAGGAGACAACGTCGCCTTCCTCAGCCGCGAACAGACACACTCCAGTGATTGTATTTATATTTGGATACTGGTCCTACGAAACTCTTACTTCATAGCTCGCGCAATCTCTCCATGCTCATACTCACCACACCAACAGTAAAACCACCAGCCATACGCATAACACACACTGTGCCACCGCATTCCACTGCTTACAGGCGCGGGCACGCCATAGTTGACGCCTCAAATACAATCTCCGACAATTGAATATATGATATAAGTTGACTTCCTATCTCGCCTACTCTCAATATATACCGAGTTCAAAAGCTTGAATCTCGCACCGATAACGGCCGTTCACTCCGAATGATCTACTTCCTCAGCTGACACGACTACATAAAATACTATAAACATAAATAAAACCAAGAATCTTATATCCACCACACTGGACTTCTCAAGTCTCTACTCCCTCAGAACATATTTATCGCTTGTATCATTTCTGTATCCTAATCTCTCACCGCTCTCACTGAACAATAATACTCTGCCGAGTCTGTGCGACCACGCAGTCCAACCGACACTTTATTGTGCGCTTTTCGGTATATTTGTCTTTCACGTGACTCAATCAGTATATTGTATCTTACCCCGCACACATCTAGTACTGAGATGGTCCCTGACAGGCTCTAGCTATTACATTCCTTACCACCGGTCCCTTCCTTGGAAACTTAGGGTACCTGATCTCAACATCCTTGATTCTTTATAGGACGTTCCCCGTCCGTCTCTTTAGCTAAACCTAACACTATTTTATTCCCCCAATTCCCTTGGCATCGAGAAAGCCAATTTTGTCCTCATTATAAAGTAGAGGAAATTACTTAGCTTACCGCGTTTTTTCTCCTTAGTTACATGAACAAATGTTTTCTTTGGGCATTTGGCCAAGTTACGTTTTGCGTTTTTTGCAGAGAAGTTTTATTAACGATTTACCCACAATAAAACCCTAGAAGGTTGTGCTTTTAAATCACGTTTTACTGGCTCGGGTCAGCTTTAAGTATTTTGGCCAAATTCATATTTTCCCCCCCCTTTTCCGCCCCTTTTCGATACACATCGAAGAAAATTCGAAAATGTGGGAATTGATCCGGTGGGACAGTGAAAATTACGACAGCGCCTGGTTACGGCGTGCGTTTCCTGACATGGCGCCCCTTTTTAGGCACTCACCTTCGACGGTAAGCCTATTAGAATTCACGAGGTTCGCTCGGGATTTCGAATTTTTTCTTTTGTAACAGAACAATTAGGAGGATTGGAACAGTTTACCTACAGCAGTTTTTCAAAAGGCTTTTCCTCTCAGTGTCGATGTTTTAGAAAACAAGTTAGAACACGATGACAGTAACAGATATTAAACGAGTAAGTGCGTGTAGTGCGGTGAAGTTTCTGTGAAGTGCTGGTGCAGTATAGTGATACGCGCATAGAAGCCTCTAACTTTTGTCACAAAGTGAGTCAGCTGTCACGTCGTACCGGTGTCAGTACGTTCATGCAGCGCAGACTGACACGTGAACGCTGACGGTGCAACACGCGGATCTCGTCCACTCTTTCCATGCGTTCACCCGCTCTCACTTGTTGACTACTGTCTCATCCTCTCACGCTCATCACATCCTCGCTCCACTCCTCTATCTGACTCTCTCACAGTATACACTTCATTCACCATCTATTCAACTGTTCATTATCTTCACTTATTATTTGTAATCGAACCTACCCTCATCCCGACAATGACCCCTCTCACCGAACTTGAGTGTTCGCTTGCCTCGACGTTGTGTGGATGCACGCATAAATATTGGCGTGATTGATTGAACCGTCGTTGTCGCTGTCGATCCTCAGGGCATGTCAACAGGCGTGATGGTTCTATCATATAGTATCGTCGGTAATTAGTATACACCACACGTACATACTTTACTGCCTTCGGTGTGGATGCTCTGTACGTCTCAGCTGTGGGGGCTCGTTCGCCGGTGTATCTTGGGTCGCCTGCTCTGGAGTGATACCTTCCGACATTCACCACCTTCGTACTTGTGCACGTCGTCTCATTGCTAACACACTGTCAACTAGGTGTTCCTCCCACCATTGCGGTGAGCGACAACACTAAAGCTCTGCTGACTAGTGGCTCGAAGGCGCCGAGAAATAGGACGCACTCGCTTCAGGTTAGTCGTAGCGTGCAATACTTGGAGGACCGATTCGCTTTGTGCCAGCCAGGGGTAGGATAGGTATACTAATTGACCGAAGTGAGCAGACTGGAAATAAGTGGAGGATGCGTGTCAGTTTGTAAGGTAACTGCTCCGGCAAATTCGCCTCGAGTGTCTGCTACTCGGCAGTAAACCGCCTCCACGTCGCATAAACCTACCTCCTACGCCATGAGCATCCCATCACTATGACACCTTCCCTCTCAGGGCAGACGCCGCTGCATAGCAGATTCCCCTAACAGACAGGCACGCTGAGTTTCGACTCCCACCAAGCAACCTAGCTCTTCTTATCCTACTCGCCATAGTAGGAATCGTGTGTCACACCGAGAATCCAGAACGGACTTAGGGCCTTACGTGTCCGAATGGCTTCTTCATGTGACATTCACACTTGTATGTCTTAACTCCATCTCCATAAAGAACTCGAGAAACGTTTATGATATTCCAGGCGGCAACGGAAAATCGAAAAAAATACAAAAAAATAGCTTTTAGGTGAATGTATGATTCAAACGACCAAAGCAGACAGGGAGCATTTATGTGTCCTACTCGTGGGAGACATGCCTAGTCAGTGTTTCTTCCACCCGACACAGGGTGAAAGGAGGGGAAAATTACCTTCAACTAATCACTTCACCTTTTTAACTAATAGCAATCTAATTGCCAAATTTCAATATATAGGCTTTCAATCATTCTCTGTGAGCTTTTAGTCTGTGGTTCACATACATTATTTTAATCACTCATACGATTCCTCTTTAGAAATTTAAATAAAAATAAATTTAAATTTAAGTCGGTTCCCTCTTTTTTAGAAAAAATTTTTAAAAAATCCGACACATTGCTATTATAATTTTATATTGCAAAAAAAAAACCATGTATCAACTCATTTTAGATACTAAAATGGTTCACAGATTAATGTGTTATACTAGGTAACAGACGTAATTGTATTTTAATAAATAATTTCTAAGCTAAACTACGGGGAGCAAGTATACCATACTGGTATTATTATTTCAATATTCAAAATAACACCACTTTATTCACCAAAATTAAATCACTCTAATGTTATCTTTTTCATTGTCCTTCTGTCATGTCTTATATATTTGATTTTCGGCAAAAATAAACACATCATGTTGCCATGTTAACCGAGTTCCGTGCATACCACATCAAATCCTTCAGCGTTTTAATGACACATAAGATGCACATTTTCGAAATTAATTGCAAAATTTGACAAAATATTGCACGGATAACGCAAAAAATAAAATCTTAATATGTACCGTGGCCCTATGATCTCGAGCGGACTATAAAGCCTTCTGTCCAATGTTCCTCGAGCTTTTTGTCAGCCACTCGAATCATAAGATCACCCATAAGCGGGCCTTCGGTTGCATAAAATGTTACACCCACGTCACATCTGGCGCATTACCATCAGTTGCCCAGCGTACGACTGCCGCCGCGGCCGCTCTCACAGACCTCAATACGCGCCAGGCCGCGCCTTCGCGCCAACTCGCGTCCACTGACTTGTTCACGTAGATCGAGGCCGCTGCGACGGCGGAGCGGGGGCGAGCGGAGCTTAACAATCGCAGAGCTCCGTCAAGCTCACACGCGAACAGCGGCACTGCATAGAAATCCAGTGAAAAGAATCAGAAGGAAATATATTCACTAGGAAACAAAAGAACGCGAGAGAAAGAGATGGCTAAACAGAATGGGAAGGATAGAACGAAATTTTCAACGATCGGTATACCAGGCCATCCGTCCAAGCTGCCAATGTGAAGCTGTTAAAAGTGTACATATAAAGTCTGAGATCGGTGCAAGATGAAAGGCACTCTATTGTTATAAGCATGAGATCTAGGGTTTGTCTTCGTGTTCTTCATAACCTTGTTATGTTTTGAAGACCAACCACAAAGTCTTACAAAAGAAAACCCGATCATAAATATAACTTAGGGGTATCATACGCATACGCATTTATAATACGCAAAGAAGCGTTTCAAAATCATAACTAGCATGCTGAGGAAGATCTGGTGAGGTGGTACAGAAAGAACTTCAAATGGGAGATAATATCAATATTGGGCGCCTAAATATTTTTGGAAATGATATAATTTGACTCTCCTCGCACACTTATTACGTAGTATGAAATTTTTCAAATTATCTCCTTTATTACTTATTACCCTAACCAAGAGGATACGATTATCCTAATAAAGGGCGTTTATAAAATGGCTTCTGGTCAAAATTTTCGACGAATTTCTCTGAGTACGGGCTGTGGAAAGCACTAGTTAATTTTAAATTGTTTACTTGAAATCAAAATATAAACATTTCCATTGGAATACAAATGAGATCTGGTTGGAACTCATCATCTATCATCTAGACGCCCGCTAACAGTTTAAAAATAAATTAACTAAGTGCAAAAAAAATATGTTGTCTTTGATGGCAAGAAATGATGGTTGGTGAAGACTCGTAAGAGAGGGAGACTCTGATGAGAGAGAAAACGGGGGTGGGCAGGGCCATGTCGCCTGAGTCGTCAGAGCATTGGCCTAACACCTATATGGGGGCCATTACACGAGGCTAGCGTAGTGTCTCGCTCGCCCCAAACGCCACCCCCCCCACTCTCTTTGCCACAAAAACGCGCCGGGAGCAAACGCTCGAATGCAACGACGGCAATCAAACAAACTGCTGAGCTGGAGTAAGGGGCGCTCGTTACCCAAGCACGCACTTCAACGCCCGCATCCACACGCCCATTAACGCGGTACCGCTCCTCTCCCATCAGAATCCGTCCCTCCCTGCTCCTATCCAGCACACTCACGCCCCCGCCGGCCCATTATGCCTTGCCCACATACCGGCTTAGCGTTTGGCCAGGCAGCAGTTTGATGTCAAGTGCCCTGACGCAAGGGTCGTAGGGATCGAACCAGACAGTCGCAGGATTTCCCGCCACTAGCTACGTTAAGATGCTACGGGAAATTACCAGTTGTTTGGGATTGATAATTCCTTACGACTGACTTGCCTGATGATCGGTAGTAACCATGGTTTCTTCGATCACCACAGGTTTAAATGCATGAATTACCTCTACAAACGGGGGACATGGGCCGACGATCTTTCCTTCCTGCTCCTACATGGTGTCCTAAGTACATCCCTACTGACAACTACCTTTACCATTACACTTCACCCTATTACACTACATAACACTACATACAGACATGACTGTAGATCAGTCGGGATTAGAGTTTCCTGGTTGGGGCGGTGCCAGCAGCTGGGAGGTACCTGGTTTGTGGAAACACTGCTATGCCCTGCTGTAGGTTGACATCCGAGATCTCGCCAGCCAGTAGGGAACATCGCCCACCTCACGTGTATACAAACACGCCATACACCTTAGTAGCTGACACGTTCGCCCAGAATACTTAATCAATCAATCTGTCAAATCTTCCTGCTTCTCACTCCCCCCACGTTACTAACGCTTTACCCGTTGGCAACGCCGCCCACCCACCTCACACCTACTCGCTACTGGCCCCATCGCCCCTCACTCACCCCCTCACTCACCCCTTCTCCCCTTCTCGGCCCCTCACTTCGGCCTTATCTCAGCGCCCCCCACTCGGCCTCTCCCCCTCACTCGCCCCCCCACACCCTATGCCGCTCAGCTCCACCCGCACCCTCCCTCACTCGCCCTCAGCTCACGTCGTCCCCTCAACTCCGCCCCTATCACCCATGCCCTCACTCCAGCCCGCCTCACCACGCCCTCCGCCCCGTCTCCCCCAACTCCCTACTGCACCGCCCTCACTCACCGGGCTGCACTGCCCCCTCACTCGGCCGCTCATCGCCCCTACTCGCCCCCTCCCTCAATCCCATCATCGCCCCACTCACCCCTCATCCCTCCGCCTCCCTCACTCGCTCCACCCTCACTCACCCCACTGCCCCCCTCACTCGGCCCCCACTCCCCCTCACTCGCCCCCTCACTCCCCCCTCACTCGCCCCTCACCCACCCCTCACTCGCCTCCTCACTCGCCCCCTCACCGCACTTCTCGACCCCGTTCCATCCCGCTGTCACTGCACCGCCTCACTCGCCCGCCTCACTCCGCCGCTCTTACTACCGCCCTCACTCACGCCCCTCCACTCCCCCCTTCACTCGCCCCTCACTCACGCCCTCCACTCGACGCCCTCACTCCGCCCTCCACTCGCCTCCCTCACTTCCTGCCCTCACTCACCCCTCACTCACCCCCTCACTCACCCCCTCAGCGTCACCCCCTGCACTCACCGCCTCATCACCCCCTCACTCGCCCCTCACTCGCGCCCCTCACTCGCCCCTCACTCATCCCCGCTCACTCGCCCCTTCACTCGCCTTCAACATCGCCTCCTCAGCTCACTCACCAGTCCGCTGCCAATTCGCCCTATTGCCGCACTCCCCGTCTGGCCCACCGCCCTCGCCCAACCCCATCGCCTACCCCCCGTCGTCCACGAGCCCCTCGCCCACCCCTCGCCCACCCGCCTCGCCCACCGCCCTCACCCCACCCACGTATTCCCGCTGCCAATTGCCCCTGTCACCCCCCAATCGGTCACCCCCATCGCCACCCCCTCGCCACCCCCTTCGCCCACCCCTCGCCCACCGCACTGCGCCAACCCACTCGCCACCCACTCGCCCCCCACATCGCCCACCCACGTCGCACACCCACTCGCGCCACAGCCACTTCGCCCCCCACTCGCCCATCCACTCGCCGCATCCACTCGCCATCCACTCGCCCATCCAACTCGCCGCACCCCACTCGTCCACGACGCACTCACTAGCCCGCACCCGTCCGCTCCGCGCGCCCTGTCAAGTGGCGCGTCCAATCTCCCTCACCCACCCACACCTAC
>BOPP01000015.1:649980-666036 GCA_017312745.1 Gryllus bimaculatus | reverse complement strand
TCAACTCAAAACGTCATGTTACTCATTCCATCGCTAAGTCCTAGGTTCTACTCCGAGCGTACAACGATTTTCAACACGCGATAACAGGTGGTTAATCCTCGCTCCCGAAAGAATTTCTATTTGGCTCGCTGCTTTAATCGGTAGATATGTGTTTCTCCGATCAACCAACGCGAATGTCGAACAGTCTCTATCCAAAACGGCTGCTGAGCGCGCGCATCTGTCTTGGGGGTAGTATCCAGCATTCACCTGTTGTTGAACGGCAAACCATGGAAGACTACCGGATCAGAGCACAGCCGCTGGAAATATCTCCATCCAACAGCGCCGAATTCGACTAGTTATGTAGCTACTGTCGAAAACGCCACCCCCGCAGTGGGACCCTACAACTTCCCAGTCAAAGGTATACAGTGAAGTCACTTGATACCATGGCCTTTTTACTGCCAATAACGTGGTGGAAACCAGTTATGCGCGGCATCTTCTGCACCACCTTCTTTCAGGAACTAAAATACAAACTGCTGTCAACATACTTAAAACGTCGCGGGCTCGCTGCGTGCATGATTTCTTCAGCATTTCTATATATATAGATTATGAAAATGAAATTAAAAAAGTCACTTATCGTTTCTCTCACAAAGTGGATTTTATGGGCAAAGTCTGGTAGCCTTAACTGCTGCTGTACCTGGCCTCTAGACGCCTTCCATCTAACACCCTTCAGTTTGGTCCAGCCTTCGAGCGAGATGCAAGGCCCGGTTACTCCCGAACCACGGTTCCCGGTCCACCTCGATGTACGCCAATGTCTTCGCCTGAATTTTCGCCCCGCGCCCTCCTGCGATGACGGTGACGTGTTATGACCACGTCGGGCCCGCTTGCCTTTCGCCTTCTCGAGCTTCGCCGTCGCTGCCGCACCCCCCCCCCCCCCCGGACTTCACAGTCCCGGACGTTTCTGCGCCGACCGCACCGCCGCGCCCACCGCCCGCCCTGCCCCCCCGCTCACCGTCCCCCGCCTTGACCACCCATCGCGCCGCGCCGCCCGCCCTCCCGTACACGTCGCTCTGCCCGCCCTCCTCGCCCGCCTGCCCCCCTCGCTCGCCTGCCCCCCCCCCCGCCTCGCCGCCCCCCGCCTCGCCCGCCGCCGCCGCCGCCCGTCACCGGCCGACTCAGCACCGGCCCGCCTAGCGTCGGGGGTGCGCTCCACCGATTGCCAGCCGCCGGCAGGGCTGTTCGCAAGTTCTCTGACCTTCCGGAAGCGATTCAAGAACCCACCCGGCAACCTCCAGTCACCAAAGGGATCAAGAGCCAAGGCCGAGCGTTTTAGCCTTATTTGTGACAAGCTGGACTCGCTGCTAGCTTTCTTTGCTTTTTGCTTCTTCCTTTGCTTCTCCTTGCTTTCTTTCCCTTTGCTCTTTCATCCTTTGCTTCTTTTCTTTGCTTTCTTTCCTTTTGATTTCCTTTCTTTTCCTTTCCTTTTTCTTCTGCTTTCTTCTAACCTTTTGCTTTCTTTCTTTTGCTTTCTTTCTTTGTGGCTTTCTTTCTTTTGCTTTTTTCTCTTTTGCTTTCTTTCCTTCTTTTCTGCTTTTCTCTATCCTCTTTGCTTTCCTTTCCTTTGCTTTCTTCCTTTGCTTCCTCTCTCCTTCTTGCTTTTTTTCTTTCTTTCTTTCTGTTCTTTTCTTTCCTTTTGCTTCTTTCTGCTGTCTTTCCTTGCTTTCTTTCCTTTCTTCCTTTCCTTTAATTTCTTTCCTTTATGCTTCTTTCCTTTGCTTCGTCCTTTTGCTTCTTTCCTGTCGCTTTCTTTCCTTTGCTTTCTTTCCTTTGCTTCTTTCCTTTCTTTCTTTCCTTTTGCTTTCTTCTTTTGCTTTTCTTTCCGTTTGAATTCTTTCCTTTGCCTTTTTTTTCCCTTTTGCTTTTTTTCCTTTTGCTTTCTTTCCCTTTGGCTTTCTTCCTTTTTGCTTTCCTTTCCTTTTGCTTTCTTTCCCTTTGCTTCCTTTCTTTTGATTTCCTTCCTTTTGCTTTCTTTCTTTTTGCTTTCCTTTTCTGTCGCTTTCTTCCTTTTGACTTTCGATCTTTTCCTTTTGCTTTCTTTCCTTTTGCTTTCTTTCCTTTTGCTTTCTTTCCTTTGCTTTCTTCTCTTTGCTTCTTCCTTTTGCTTTCTTCCTTTTGCTTTCCTTTCCTTTTGATTTCTTTCTTTGCTTTCTTTCTTATGCTTTCTTCCTTTGCTTTCTTTCCTTTGCTTTCTTCCCTTTGCTTTCTTTCCTTTGCTTCTTTCTTTGCTTTCTTTCCTTTTGCTTTCTTTCCTTTTGCTGTACTTTCTCCTTTGCCTTCTTTATCCTTTTGTTTTCTCTCCTTTTTGCCTTTCTTTCCTTTGCTTTCTTTCCTTTCGCCTTTCTTTCCTTGCATTTCTTTCCTTTTGCTTCTATTCTTTTTGTTTCTTCCTTTTGCTTTCTTTCCCTTTGCTTCTTTCCTTTGCTTTCTTCCTTTTCTTCCTTTCCTTTGCTTCTTTCCTTTGCTTTCTTTCCTTTGCTTCGAGTTCCTTTGCTTCTTCCTTTTGTTTTCTTTCCTTTTGCTTTCTTTCCTTTGCTTCTTTCCTTTTGCTTTCTTTCCTTTTGCTTTCTTTCCTTTTGCTTTCTTTCGTTTTTGCTTTCTTTCTTTTGCTTTTCTTTCCTTTTGCTTTCTTTCCTTTGCTTCCTTTCCCTTTGCTTGTCCTTTCCTTTTCTTTCCTTCCTCTTTATTTCTTTCCTTTTGCTTCTCTTTTTTTTGCTTCTTTCTTTTTGCTTTCTTCCTTTTGCTTTCTTCACTTTTGCTTTCTTTCCTTTTGCTTTCTTTTCCTTGGCTCTTTTCCTTTTCCTTCCTTTCCTTTTGATTTCTTCTTTTGCTTTCTTGCCCTTTTGCTTCTTTCCTATCTTCTTTGCTTTCTTTCTTATGCATTTCCTTCCTTTTGCTTCCTTTCCTTTGCTTTCTTTCCTTTGCTCTTCCTGCTTCCGTTGTCTCCTGCTCTTTCTTTTGCTTCTTTCTTTCTTTTCTCTTTCTTTCTTTCCTTTTGCTTTCTTTCCTTTTGCTTTCTTTCCTTTTTTTGCTTTTTTTGTCTTTCTTTTAGCTTTCTTTCTTTGCTTTCTTTCCTTTTGCTTTCTTTCCCTTCTCTTGCTCTTCCTTTCTTTTGCTTTCTTTCCTTTGCTTTCTTTTCCTTTTTGCTTTCTTTCTTTTGTTTCTTTCCTTTCTTCTTCTTTTTGCCTTTGTTTAGCTTTTTACCATACTTCTTTACTTTGCTATAATTAGACTGATCCACCTAAACCGGTACAATATTTAAACAACCACCTACAATGAATTGAAGAGATAAACAAAAAAACAGTAGGGATGAAGAAAACTTACTACGTACCTCGCACCAGTGAGGCTCAGTGTGTAACGTCTCCCTGTGCTCTGCGCCACCCGGAAATCGCACTCGCACCCGGAAAGCGCCCTCCCGGTCCGGCAGGCGCCTGAGGCGTCGCTCATAATCGCGCTCCTGTCAAACACGTTCACGCGCTCCCAGAACGCAAATTACTTATCGCCACACGCGTGCCTTGGCGCATCCGAAGTTTACCGAACAGTTTTCTCTTCCTTTAAAAATAATGTTGAATCACTTTTTTTAAATTTAGAAATACCACAGCACTAAAAGTCGTTGACAAAACGTCGGTAAATTAGGTTTGAGGAAAAAGTTTGTGTGGCGCGGGTGAAAAATTACTTTAGTTTTGTGAATGCGGTTTACTTTTGAGGCTCTGCTGTGCTCTTCATCGGGTAATAAAATACGATTCACAAAAATGTTTCTTTTCAACCGAGATGTATGTCACTATTTTTGTGCATTTAACTTTATTTTAAGTTTTATTTTAACAAAAATATTTAAATGTGGATAATTTTAGAAATTATAATCATATTGTGGTACGTTTTCCTAGTTAGTGTTAGTGTGACCAATGTTTGAAACTTCAGTCGATTATTAAACTTCAGTGGATTTAAAAAAAATTACATTTGTTATTTAACGTTATGGAAAACGGAATCTTAGTGGCCAAAGTAATATCACAGAAATAAACGTTTTCTACTGGTCGACTATTTAAAAAGTACCCCCGGATGACATGGTAAAAAGTTCCTCTCAACCAAATGACATTTGAATAGTTCCACTACAACTCTCACATAAGAATAATATTTTGGAAAGTTTTCTTAATCCCCGTCTCTCCACCAACACCCCTCTTCAGACAAAAACGTGCTTTTTCAATTTCATTTTTTTAGTCAACTTAACACTATTTTATGTGATTAAAAATATGAAAATATGAAAACAATTCATTCTAGAAACATACTAGAGACTTTGATATTTTCTCAGCGCCAAATTCAAAGGCAAAAAAATATTTTCGAAAAAAAAAATTAATAATAATTTTTACCCTGTCTTAAAATCCTGGAACAAACTCTAAAAATCTCAAAAGTTACTCTCTTAAAACACAAATTTTTGTGGATTTATTTCAGTTTTTTGACTGTTGGGTTGCAGTTAAAAAATTAAAAAATATTTTAACAATGTTCTCGCCTTAATATCAGCTTGATTTAAATATACTTTGAAAATGTCTGCAACTGTTCTGTGCTTTTATTTTAGAGTTGATTATACAATTGTGTACATTATTGTAGCCCATATTATTATTTTGTCTTTGGAGTGTAGTTACAAGTTATCGTACTTTTGAAGCGTTATAATCCTTTGTATATCATACGCTGAGGAAATATGATAGTTTTTGGCAGTTTATAACAAACCGGTGACATAAAACCTTTTGTGATACTGGTGTGAAGAGAACTACACCCCAGTTTCACATCATACAGATTTCTGAGAGAGAGAAAAAATAGAAGTTTGCATGCTATGACATTGAAAAACCAAAAATAATTGCACCACGTAATTCGGTCGTAAATAATTCGAAAGCGATGTGACCTAAGCATTTTACACTCTGTTTGCGTGTCTGATGGGGGACACGACTTTTTTTGTGAATATAAATTCTGACAGAAGACGTGATTTGGGGGACGGGTGGATGAAAAATGGGGAAATGATAAGGGACTGTTCGGGTGATGATGAAGGATAGATGGGGACAGTGGGGAAATGAAAGGAGATAGGTTGGACCTGAATTATATTCTTAGGCAGTATTTTACTAAATACGACTTTCTGTATCGTTCTTTTATAATTTTATAGATTTAGATATCTTGGGTGCCCCCCTCTATAGCATGAGCGGGCAGAAAAAAGCAGGAGCCGAAATCAGTGTAAAATTAATTTGAAGGGAAATACCGAAACTATCTTGCATCATACAATTAAAGAACCATTTTTATTTTCTGTGCATTTCAAACTCAACGGTCAGCAACATTGCAATAGTTTCTGCCGTACGGTACCGGGCCTGTAATGTAATTCTCAAGTAGATGCTACTTTAAATTAATTTTCAGTTTCCATACAACTAATATTTACAAAGGGCAGAGTTTTCGAAATTTACCGGATTGTATATAAATACGATGATATATTTATTTTACGGTCGTATTTATTCGTATTCAAGAATCAATTCTGAGGTGCGGGAAAAAACAATTTTGTTCTCTAGCCTGAAACAACTATAGATGTGAGAGCGTAGGCGTCCGCAGTAACTATTTGGCCACGTCAGAAGCACAGCTGCCAACGTTTCGCAACAAGGTCGCAGGTCAATAGGACGCGTCTACCAGACAATTAAGTACTTGACTACAAATGCCTTAGTTTTGTTTTTAAACTATGGCTCAGCAATTGAAAAAATATTAAAAAATTCACAAGTGTTCTGAGAGAAAGTTTTATGATTTTTTTTCGTTCCTGGTAAGTTTTTTCAAAGCAAAGTAAAATAATTCTGCAAACAATTCCGCGTCCAACATGTTTCCCTTCATTTCCTTACATGTTCCCCATTTATCCTTCACCTGTGGTCGAGTTGCTTTCTCATAAACTGCCAAAAACTATCGTATATCCTTAGTGTTTCCTTAGAATTCCCTTAGTGTATGAAACATGGTAATTTGTTACGTATAACAAAGTCAAATTATTACTGCTGGGCGCTACCAAAATATATACAAATGTATAATAAACTCTAATGTTTATCTAAACTGTTCTCTCTCTCTTAAATATACTTTGAAAATGTCTGCATAGAACTGTTGCAAACATTTTCAAATTATATTTAAAGCCAAGTTGATATTAAGGCGGAAAATGTTAAAAATGTCCTTTTTATTTTTTTAACTCCGACCTGCTGTCGAAAAAACTGAAATAAATTCACAATAATGTGTTTTGAGAGGAAGTTTTCAGATTTTTTAGAGCCTGTTCTAAGGTTTTTATAATTTTCTTTAAATATTCTTTTCGATTATTTTTTCTTTTTAATTTGGTGCTGAGAAAATACAAAATAATGTGTTTTGGTGGTGTGAATTACTTTCTTATTTTTGATATTTTTTCAATCACAGAAAATAGTGTTAAGTTTACGAAAAAAATTAAATTTAAAAAACACATTTTGGCTGTAAAAAAAATTGAGTGGTGAGTCGGAGGCTAAGAAACATATCAAAAATATCATTTTTATGTTAGAGTTATAGAACAACTACTGATATGACATGTGGAACTTTTTTACCATCATATCCGGGGTACCATTTAATGGATTTGTATATTAATTGTGTATTATTCTAAGGAATAAATCATGTAATGCTTTTAATGTGATTAGTTAATCTAGTTATAATAAACATACAAAATTCCTTTAAATATCAAACAATAAATATCTAACAGTAAATATCTAACAGTATTTAATAACAAAGAAGTATAGAAAACTTCACTTCTTGAAATAAACGTCATTGAAATATATTATCTGTCGAATCAAAGATACTAAAATAAAAAAAAAACATAATGAATTGGTTTTTACTTGGTATTACTTTTCTTTTATTGAATTTGATACAAGAGAATTTAGGAACAAGTTCATAAGCCAGTACACATCTATATTGGCTAACACCATAAAAGTACAATTTTTTGGACAATAAATATAACGTAAAATGCAATTTAAGAGGTGAGTGTATGACTTTTTTTTCTTTTTTTGTAGGCACGGCGAAATTTTACTTTTTTAAAAATCCTTTTAAAAAAAGAGATGCAATTATAAGTGAAACCTAAACTGCACAGATGGGTGAGGTTAAAAGCCAAAGCAAAGCACCAAGCTGAACACCTGTGGAAAGTAATATTTTAGAGGAATTCTAGGAGTGGCTGTGTTCTGTGTTTGCTTGTCTGGCTGCAAGTCTATTTGTATAAACATCGGAGTGTAAATTTTGGCTCGCCGCGCGTTCGTCATCCGTTGCTTGTCCCGCGCCGCCCCCAGGGGCGCTAGTAGTCCCGAGTGATTGAGTGCGCGTAGAGCAGTAGCGACTGCCTGACAGCCGAAGGCACTAAAGCCTTGCGAGTGGAATGGCCCACTGGCGACTGCAGCGCTGACGGAGGACGAATCTCGAAATGCAACACAGCTCTCCTGTTAAAGAATTCTTTTCATATACGCGTTTTAAAACAGACGCCCGGAGGTTGTTGGAAGGTTGAAATGGAACTGGATCAATCCATGTTAAAAAATGTATCTTCTTGGCGTCGAAATGATTGCTAAAATTCCGAAACGATAGTTGACAGGTGGCTGTAGCAAAGTGTTACCAATTCAGTGAATGCAGAGCCAATATCGCGGTTCAGTGAAACAATGCCACTATTTTTCTGCGAGTAAAATATACTGTATACCTTTAAACTTTTCCTCTGCTCTTTTTCCATAACTAGCAGGAGAATTTACCAACAATATGTTTCATGCATTATCCATTTCAAAGAATTTCTCTCCGAACCTTCAACTCTCCCTCAATGTGAACTTCTGTCACTGGATCCGCTCTTCCTCACGAGAGTTGTTTAGAAAAAGAGTACTACAAACACAAACTTCCTGCAACGTGCAAGAAAATATGGCTATGATATTCTTTTCCTCAGCGGTCTTCGAGACCGCACGTTACCGGTTGTGTAAACTTAATGATAACACAAGGGTTAATGTTAATTTCGTTAAACTCGACAACATGATTTGAGCAACTCCTCTAGTATTAGAGACATATTTTCCACAGAGGTCTGGTAGCTGAGTCGGTCGCTGCCACTGTCTGGAAGACGACTATAAAAGTCCGCTCTCATCGATCGTTTCTGAAATTTCCTCCGACCCGCAAATGCTGATAGAATACGCAAATAGGAGGCCCTCGAACTCGTGCGGTCCTTGCTTCCCATCTCGTCTCCACTCCCATTTTGAAGATCGATTGAATTATTGCTCGTGATTTAGAAAGTCTCGCACAATACGAAATATGAAGCCAAGGATCAATGAAGCAATGACAAGGAAAAACGAAACATTAGTATTTGTAATTCTCTTATAACACGTCATACAAAAGTCAGACCAATGCAGAAGTAAGTATGGAGAAAATGATGGGAGAGGAGAGGGAAACTAGTGGAACAATAAATCGCACAGACTTTCTCGTACTAAGTAAAACTCAAATTTTCTGAGTGGTATTAGGAACCCATTGGTCTTGGTGTTTCAAACAAGACACTCTTTGGCAAACACTATCATATTCTTTTGCTTACACCTACGTCATCTTTTGCTATACTGTTTCGATTTGAATTCGTCTCATCAGCGAGGGAAGTGTTGAGATCAGCGACATGGCAGACCTCATACCCAAGGACAGTAGTGGGGAGATTCGGGAAACTTTTGGAACTAATGATGATGGTAGGTACCTAATGGTACCTAATGATGGTAGTACCTGATAATACCTAATAATGGGAACAAGACAGGTTCCCGAAACGTTGCGAGATTCAAGTAAATATTTTATGTGATTTACCCAATTTCTTTACCCACAATAATTTGACTGGGTATAAATATGTACAGGACCATATTTACATAATTATATTACAAATAAATTTGTCTGGCCCATATTTACATAATTATACAGCAAATAAATTTATCAGAGAAGGTTGAAGTGTTTGCAACAAATGACTTTAATATAATGACTATAATTCTACATGACTAGTGTTACAAAAAATCCGCTTTTTGTTGCGCAATCCCTTGATATTTACATAGTGTATGTATTGTTATAACAAATAAATTTATCAGAGAAGTTTGAAGCGTTCGCAAAAAATGACTTAAATATAATGCCTATAACTCTACATAACTCGTGTGACAAGAAAATCCGCTTCTTGTTGTGCAACCCCTAGATTTTGCATTTCTCGTACACAGCTCGATCATAAACCTGCGGCTCACTGCCCCATTGTTGCGGCTAGCGCTCGTCCCAAGCCGGATCATTCCGATTACGGGGCCGTGGGCGGGGGCGGGGGTAGGGCGGAGGCGAAACTGAGCAGAGTGCGCGTAATGAGCTACTGCGAGCGGCAATTAACGTCTCCACGTGCGCGGCAGCCATCGACACTCAAAGCGGCGCCGTGGGCGAGGAGCCTCTCGGATGGCGGGGAGGGGGGGACGCGTCTGGGCCCAGCGCTTGCGGCTCGCTTTGCAAGCAATAGGGGAGAGAAGTCCGGTTGTGGCGTCTTTGCCGGGGCAATAAATCACAGATGTGAACGGTTTGTAAATTATTAAGTATTTATTTGAAAAAAATGCTCCAACGCATATTATATACAACGAATACTATGTACAATAATTACGATAAACAATATTGACCAGTTACTGGAAGGAATGTTCCCTGGTTAGCACCACCGCTGGCCTGATCATTAGATATCATATTCGGTGTGATGCACCAGTAGCCTAAGTGAGCATACAAGAGAGTATGCCGCACCTCCCGTCTCGACGTAGCACGCCGGCTTCAGTTCCCTGCCGATGCATTAAAAATGCAGGCGACCGCGCACAACTCACACGAGACTTCCTACCGACGCGCCAAGAATCAGAAGAAGGAGTTTAGGTCCGGCGATCCTGTATACTACCTTCTGGGCCGGCTGACGGAACTGCGTCATCTCGCTGTTTCCGCCGACGCGTTTCCGCTGCTAGCCTGCCTACGGGGTTCCCAAGTCGCCACCAATGACACGGCATCCCTTCCCTTCCGCTCCCTAGGTTTACCATTGTTCAGCCCAGCGTCTCTTCCCGCCAGCGCTGTCCATAACCATGAAATGCACGTGGCTGATATTTGGTACGTTTGTACAAGGCGACTGATATGACGCCACACGGTGCCACAGGGGTGAAGAGTGGAGATGAGCGAAATGGAATGACTCGCACCTTAGGCTATCCTATCTGGCTCACGTGGCTCAGGGTATCAGTTGATGACACCGCATAGCCTCTGACTGGGAAGTCGTAGGTTTCGAGTCCCGACGGTAGCAGGAATTTCGGTACTAGCTGTACAGCTAGGTCGAATTCAATCGCTGTTTGAAGAAGAATTTTAGCGGCTGGCTGCCGTGATCGCTAGTCTACCGAGGTTACAGCACCAGGTGTATTTCGGAGCACTACCCTAACAAAGGGGCCACGAAACGATATTGTCCTATGCTCACCTCTTACTTAAATACACTTACTTTTTCATGCACTACACTGACGCACATGTCTGGAGAGCAGTTGGCGGCTTAGAGCTTGTCGCGGCTGGAGCGATGCTCTGCTGATGGGAGATACCTCGAGGGGAAAACACTACAAGACGATGTTTAGGACGGCCGTCTAACGGGGCAAACAGCCACTTCCTGCAATAAAAACAAGCACTGCATTTACGGGACATGGTTTGCTTGGGGGGCATCTCCTCCTCCATCTCCTGGGGGGCATCCTATTGGAAGAACGATATTTTGCGTTATTTGATTCTTGCACTTTTTTACTGTAATGGAGTAGATAATATAACCTGGTCCACTGAAGTTTACTTTATAGAGAATTATAAAACTATTGTAATTGTAATTGCAACAATAATAATAATATACAATAATATAAAATAATAATTGTTATTATTATTATTATTATTATTATTACTATTATTGGTTCTGGCTGTTATATACATCCAAGACCTTCAAAATTTGTCTGAATTGTATTTTCGAGAAAATATTACAGTATCAAAACTTGAAACTTTATTTAGAGTAAATTATTAATTATTCATTATACGTATATATTTACTTTACTTTGCTTTTTAATACACATAAAAACTCTTTTGAAGCTTCAAATATTTCATTTTGATATCTTCTTTACCACAAATTCCTTTTTCATTTAATTATTTCTGAGCAGAGCCTTCTTTCATACATCATAATAAAGCTTTTTTTTCTAAATAAGTTTTCCTTTGCCAAAAACTAGTACGTAATACAAAGTCATTTTCTCCGGTAATGTTGATGAAATGAATTCAAATACGAGGATTATACGTCCGTGTATGTTACCACGTGTTCTTTCGCAGCAAGCAAAGAGCAGCTTCACTGGAAACGCGTGCGGTTACTCCTCGCCCGCGTGACGAACATAACTTTCTACGTAGATGCTTCAGAATAAATGTTACAAACTTCTAAGGCATGTCCCGGGTCAAAAAGAAATTCCACGTAACAAAGTCACTCATAGCCGAGGTCATAGGGTAACTTGCCGCGGCTGCCTTGACGCGATGGGTCGTCTTCTTATAGTAGAATTGAAATCTGACTTTATTACAAAATTACTATTATAAACGAGCAACACCAGATTCTATATATTTCTACGCCCATTCCTTCTAACATTTAGTAGTTCTGTTAGTAGTCAAGATTGCCTGACGAAGAAAGCACAGGCAGTTTTTAATTGTGTTTGATTTGAGTTTTAACAAGTTTATGGAATGTTCAGCACTAATTTATGAAATTTGATTATTATTCATTCAAAGGAAGAATATTTCTAAAATAATAATAATAATAATAATAATAATAATAATAATAATAATCAGAAGAAGAAGAAGAAGAAGAAGAAGAAGAAGAAGAAAAGGGACAATTTCACACTGTGTTAATTTCGATAAAGTCTTACATGAAGTGTGTGTGTGTGTGTGTGTGTAAATATGTGGATTAGTTTGGCTATTAATAGACCAAAGTATCTTACTGAAGCGAAATTTAAACGGAGAAGGGCTCTGTCTTGGGCTCTGTTTTGCTTATATACTCAGTATTGTATTTCGAAGAAACCAAAATTGAAAATCCATTTCCAAAGGCTATATCCCAATGATCTACGTTTTCAAAAGGCCTGATTCTCTATATTTTTTCTAGCACATTCGTATCACAATCTAGTCAGTCCAATCAGTGAACCAATTCCATACATAAGGTAGTTACGAACATGCATCGATGGGTACGTCGGAAAATCGTTATCATTCCAGTACGTATATCACAATGGTTTTATCAGTCTTTCTTTTAAATTATTTGCTCTGGTTTTAAAAGTTTCAATATCCTATGAATATTGACAAAGCAACAATAGTGTCCGCTGATAATCATAAACAAGAGCAGCAACGTTACAGTAACAAAATAATGTATAATTGACATGAAGTCAAGCAAAATATTACATTTTCAAATGATGCCACCCTACAAAATATTGCGAAATACTAAAAATTCATTCTATAAATGTTGATTTTGTGGGCATCTAAAGAGTTATAGAGAATAGAAAAGCCGATATGTGATGACGCATGGAAATGTGATTGCATTGAATTTTAACTGTAGGTCTATATGATGTTTTTGTTTAGGAATGTATAAATGTTCAAATATCGTAATCGTATTTTAATGAGTTAGATCACTGAAATAATTGATAGGGGATAATACTACGTACAAGTGTGACAATTCTGACATTCGATCTGATTCGCATAAACTTGTTGGAAAGTAATGAGAAAAATACGTTCGTGGACATTAATTGGTGTCCAAATGAGCTTCTCGTAATAAAGGGTTAAAGGTAAAATCCAGTTGATATTTATTCATGAGGATGCTATCAAAACAGTGTGAGATATTTGTTGCTCTCGGTGATGCAGAGATTGGGAGCTGCGTCCAAGTGGGGAACAGAAGGGGAAGAGGTGACATTCCACGAACATTTTCCTTGAGTGCGTGTGTGTGTGTGTGAACAACTCAACATATCAAGCGGGGAATTTGAATTTTCATTAAAATAATTATATTAGAAGGTTGTTGCTTTTAGATAGACTCTACGAAATGCTTGCTTTGTTTTATTTTTTTGTTTTTGAACATTGTTATTAATAAGGGATTCTGGTACTCAACAAAACGTGCGCAGATGATCTTCTCCCCCATACGTCACATCATTTTTACTATTTTTTGGCTGAGTAAATCTAAATATAAATAATAACATTTATGTCAAAATGTATTACCTTTTGTTAAACCTAAACATTTAAAAATTTGTTATGACTTCTCTTATAACTACAGCAGATAGAAGGAATACTTTTAGGGATAAAATAATTTCTCCACTTTCCCATTTGCAGTCTCCTTGCGCCTCTGAAATATCAGCGCTTAAAAATATTACTACAGAAATGCTTACATATGCTTGCTTACTCATTAAGGATTAACGACAAATGCTGGCAGTGAAATTGTACTTCCAAAATATTACTAATTTTATATGGCGTATTCTAAAATTGACTCCAAGTACTGACAATGTGAGGTATTATATACTCATGTTGTGCACAATAAATGAGTATGACTTTTAGAACACACCCTACTGGTTGGTTTAACGGTTAGCGTATCGGACTGTTATACTCAAGTTCACGGGGTCAAAGCCGTGGCCGATTGAAGCCGTGGATTTTTAAGGGCGAAAATTTCCTTCTTACGCCTTCCTTCGGGCAGGAAGTAAAGCCGGCTGTCCCATGTTAGTAGGTTTAGTTGCATGTGAAAGATCCTCAAGCCCAAGTGACGCCTCTAAGCTAAATTCAAATCCCCTGTTTCGTCGCCCAAGAAATACCTCCTTTCTTCGCTAGTTGGTGAAAAGAGCGTAGCAAAATTTGCGTGGTCAGGTGGAAGAGCGGGTCTGATGGTCCGAGTCTCGCCAAGTAAAATATGTCATCAATTCAATTCAATTATAATAGAGGTTTAAAAACTAAAATTACTCACTTCTCAAGGTAAATTTGAACGAGTTACCAAATGATTAATGAAAAATCATGTATAATGTAAAAAAAATTAAAAAATACAACTTACTCTCTTGTTTTGGTTGTTCTTTGAAAATTTCATCGTAATCTGAAAACCAGCCCAGAACCGCACATGTTTTGGTGCATCTCCGCCTTTTGGGCGGTATTCTGCGAAATACATTTTTGTCCCGCGAGAGGGAGTAGTTTTCCAGCACCGAAAGCCGAACTACGCCCAATCTGGCAACCCTGCTCATGATCCCCATATCACTTTTCATACAATGCAAGGTAATTTCAAACCACCGCTATGATTGCCTTTGCTAGATCTCGGCTGTCGAGCACAGCGGTGTTCTGCTGTTGTGCTCGCCAGCCCAGCAATGATGATAAAATGATGGCTCACATATGATACGTGGTGGAAAATATTTTACAGTTTTCAGTCACATTCTTCTAGCACTATAAAATCATTTATCATCAACGATATCTCTAAACATTTCGTGACAGCATAAACTCAAATGAATAAGAAAACACTAGCAGTACTAAAACAGCACGTAAGGTATCAATTTAATAAAAAATGTGTGCCGATTTTTTAAGAAAAAATTGTTCAAAGAAAATAAATATGCCGACATCTACCAAACTTTTCCAAAAATAGTCATATTTTTGAAAAATAGAACATGGAATCGATTTGTAATCTTTTTCGTGAGCACATTCATTCAGAAAAAATGTTGATTTTCATAATTGTTTAGACGCCGAAAAAAGTTTTGAATCTTTGATATTTTTGAAAAATTTGGGTTTTTGGACCAACATAAGACCAGCGCTATTATCTTAAACGTTATTCACACTATCCAATCAATACTAAGTTTAATCAAAACCATTGGAGACATTTTTTTAAAATTTTGAAAAAAGTCCCAGGGGCTTCATGTAAAGTACTCCCAAATATATCGGTTTCAAATTCAAGAGGCCGCGCCATTATTCTAATCGACTCGGGAATATTAAGTTTGGAGAATATCAGCTTAACAGTGTAGCCGCTAGCGTTGTTCACGGACGGACCGACGGACAGACGTTTAGCTGTCAATCTATTTTCGGTGGGAAGTACCTACAAAACATTAATTCTGGCTGCACGAGAAGGCCGAGTTAGAGGATTTTTTTTTCTAAATTTAGAATCTGATTTCTCCACTTTCTCGTTGCCAGGGTCCTGTAATGAGAGATTTTCTGCCGAAAATTCGCGTTGTTTCCGCGCAGTATTACCTAACTTTCTCTTTACTGCGGTAACAGTAACGTAAAAGTAATGAGACAAAGACTATTATTTGATGACTGCTCCATATTGCACAACTAATACTGTTGCTTCTATAACTGGTGTTCTGAACTAAATTCACTTCCTTGCGATTTCAAGTGCAATTGACTAAAACTGATAAGCATGTAACCATCAATCAAATATACTGATGTTCGGATCAACACGTATTTTGTGCAATGTGACCTACGTCAGCATATAGGATGCAGATCATGCATAGTCAATACGTGCAGCGTTAATTCAGCCGGCAGCTCCACACCCCTACTAGCTATGAAGCGGAAGGACACGATATCAGCATTCATTTGAATTTGTATTAGAGTTTTCATGAGAGCTCCCTCGTCCAATCCGTTTGTCGTATCTGTTTTTGGTTTGTTTGTAGACCTCAGAATAAATTGTTCCTATTTTTCTCTCTGTAATGATTATTCAGATAATATATAGTCAGAACAATATACAATATACAGAAAGCAAGCAAGAAAGAAAGAAAGAGACAGGAAGAAAGAGTTTACGCAGAATAGGACGTAGAAGATGAGATTCACATATTTCTCTTTTTGTGAGAAACATCATTCACGATATATTGTGAATGCGCTTCCAGGCAGAATTAATACAGACGTGAATTCATATATTTGAGGAAGAACATGAATGTTTGTTGAATAATGGACATTTTATGTCATTGCATCTTCAAGTTGTAAACGAGAAATTTCCTCTTCTTTGTTTGAAGTTCAGGGAGTCGGCAGAAGGCTTCGTGAGATGAG
>BOPP01000015.1:607926-649269 GCA_017312745.1 Gryllus bimaculatus | reverse complement strand
CGCTCCCCTCCCGCTCCACTTCCTCTCCTGTCCTCTTCCTCTCTCTACAACGGCACGTGTAACCTCCCACTATATCCTGCACAATCCGACTATCCCCTCCCTGTCCAACAACCCTTCACCCCTTCTCATTCTGTCTGTACAACTCCCAACCCATCTTTGCGTTGCCTCGCCGTCCCTCCCCCCCGTCTCGCATCGCATAACCCCACTGTGCGCCGTCTCACCCAGCCGCGTCTCGTCCCGTCACGCCCCGACCCGCTCCGTTCCGCCTCACGCCACTGGCGCCTGCATCCAGATGTGCGCCGCGGTTTCCGGGGATTCCCCGGGGGCGAGATGAGCGCACGCCCCAGAGACTCCGAGACCGACGCCCCGCTCTCTCTCCCACCGACGACCGCCCCCCCCCTCCACCTACGACGGAGTCCTTTCGGCCTCTCGGTCAGTTGTCACGTAAGCGACACTTAGCACTGTAAATGCATTACCTATAATGAAAAAATTATTTGTATTAATGATGAATTCCAAAGAGTAATGACACTTCTCTTTGGGTCTCACGTGAAGTGAACGCTTTTATAGATTAGATGTAGTTTAAACAAAGGAATGGTACACAGGGACAGCATTGCTTTAAAACTCTGCAGCCTAAAGGAGAAAAAATATAATTAAAATATAAATATTGGGAAGATATAAAATAATTAATTTCCTGGTAGAATGCTGACTGAGGTTGGCAGCTAGATGACGAGACGTCACAGGCTTTTCGGCACCTTCCGCCCCCTGCCCATGTACTGTTTTCTTATTTGCGGAATTTTCTCTTTACCTTTACTTTGTATTCCCAACTTCGCAGACAACGCCCTCTCTCTGTCTGACTGTCGGTCTGTCTGTCTGTCTCTCTCTCTCCCTCTCTCTCTCTCTCTCCTTTGTTTCCGTTCATTTCGCTTCTCTGTTAACGTTCCCTGCCTCTTCTCCCTCATAAAGAATAGGCATGCGAGAAATGTGTCTTGCACTGTCCGAGCGCCGCTGTGCCAGATGGCAAAAAATGCGAACCGTGGAATGGCCCACATAAATTTCTCGTTTGCACTTGATTAGAAATAAACGACCACAAGAAAATGCCGAGATTGTAATTTCGGAAGAGATTGACTACGTCACACTTTCCGGAGACCTCCGCTTATTCGTTGATTTAAGACGCTCCGCAAGCAGTGCAGAGTGAGTGGAAGAAGGTGATATGCTAAAAACGAACACAACTTCTTTTAATATTCCGTGAGGGTGGCGATATCCGTACTACCACTATTTGAGTCCACAGCTTTCGATGTACGAGACGAGGTTACTGTGTAGTACAAAGCACAAATGTGGTGAGGGCAAATATAATTGAAATATTCCGGAAAACATGTGCTACAAGAGAATAATATCTCAAATTTGAAATTGCGATCTTTGTGACGAAAGATTTTCGACGATCGACGATCTTTGTGTACCCTTTTTGAAAATAAATATTTCCGGTAAATCCTCTAAAATGTTATTTCGTTCTCCTAATCAAATCTCAATGGACAAAGCTGTTTAATTACCCCTTTCTGAAGCAGCAGACCTTCAAAACTGGTCGAGAATCAGTGATAATTAAATAAATACTTTAACAGCATTCAGTAATTATGCATTTCATCAAAATTAACTCTTGTCAGATAAGGCAAAGCTGAGCGTAAAAAAGTTGTCTTCATAAAGGGTTGTGTGATTAACACAGAATAACATCTCCAATATCGTTTTGATTTCTACAGTCTCACCTACAGTGTCCTTGACAGAATGGATGAAGAAAGGCTCTATTGACAGCCTACGCTCCAGGCGTTGTAAGAATTGTGATGTGGTATGTTGACGTAATTACATGAAGAAATAATAAAAGTCATCTCCGTCCATTTAATATCTTTCATACGTTCCATGTGTAAAATTTTCTTCATTTAATTACGAGTGTTTTAATTGTACGAATTGCATGAACATACATTGAAAAAATATGTCAACAGATTATGGAATGGGATTGCTTAGGAACCTCTCATGGATGTCTACTTTTGAGTACACAAAAATACCAAAAATACAAAAAATCTAAAATATAGTTATTCAATTAATGTATACGGCAAAGTATTTATGAACTAAGATCGTAATCATGCAAAAAACATCAGATAAATCTACGTAAGAATCGTAATTTAAATAATTTTTCACTAACAACTTTGCTAATAAATAGCAAATACGTTACATTTACAAAGTAATACACTCCATGCTTCTTTGCGAGCGTTGTTAAAGTGTATGATGTTTAGCGTGGGAGGCTGATCCAGGAGGAAGGCAACGGACGCGTTGGAGGGAATCATCGGGAGGCTTTTAAAGAGCAATTAGCCGCGGCGTGGGACGCAACGTGTCTTGTTAAGCCGCCACCCCGCGCGCGGGCGTGATGCGAGCCGAAGCGCGTGGCGGCGTGGGCCGCCGCAGGCAGAAGGGGGCAGAGGGCGCACCGCAAGCCAGAGGAGGGGCGTTCCACTTTGAGAGCGCGGTTGCGAGAATCATATTCCAGGGCCCCGTGGTGGAGGGGGGGGGCGGTTCGCCTCGGAAGCGCACGCCTCCGCACGCTCGCTTCCCGCCCAACTGCCACCTCTTTCAACTCCTCTTCGCACCCGCCGGCCCGCCTCTTCACAGCCTCGTCGCCCAACTCCGCCCCACTGTCCGGCCGCCGCCCCGTCGCCCGACCCGTCGCCGACGCGTCGCCCGACCCCGTCGCCGCCTCGCCCGCCCCGTCGCGCCGCCCGTCGCCGCCCGTCGCCCGCCCGACGCCGCCCGTGCCGCCGGGATCGCCCGCCCCATCGCCGCACCGGTCGCCGCCGTCCGTTGCCCGTCTTCGTTTCTCCGTCCGTCCCGTTCTCCGTCCCGTGGCGTCCTGGTTCCGCTCACAGCGCCCCGTTCAACAGTCCAAACAACCCACCCGTTTCGCGTTTCCGTCCCGCCATAAAACCCTCGCCACTATACCGCTCGTCGGTCGCCCGCCCGCAGTCTTTCACCCCGCCCCGTCGCCCGCTCCGCCTCCCCTCCCCCTGATTCGTAGTCGTCGTCGACGTCTGCATGATAAATTTTATGGCCAATCCAAACACAGGGGACCCGCTGGTCATCAGTCTATTTCGAGAAATGTCTGCGGGCGAGCAGATGTGGTCGCCCTTTTAAACTTGCGGATGGATCTTCTTCGGCCGAAGGCGATTCATGCAGAAAATAGGGACTTTCCGCGGAATGACGATCTTCGGTTTCATTTTTAGCCGCCCGGTGGCATCGTTCTCCCAACAGGACCGTCATATATCTCCATCTGGGCCTTTGCGGGCGCCAGCAATGCGCGACTACTATCTCGCAAGCGTCGGCTAATTTGCGTCCGCATTTACTAAGACACAAAAAATATTAAGATATTACTACTATTTTCGATGCTTTCTAAAGTAAATTTATAGTTTGTACCCTACAAGGAACACTGTGTTGTAAAAATATGAATGAAAACTAGGCAATATATCTGGATTAAGAAACAATTCAAAGCGATTCACCTTGGTGTCTCGGTTACAGCAATTGCTTGTGTTGTAACTCAAAAGTCCCGGATTCGTTTCTCGATGGGCTCCTATATTTTGAACAATGTAAATAGAGTGATAAATCACATTTCACAGAATGACATTTTCTATGAAGAGCATATTTTCCACGTATTGACCTATCGAATAAAAAATTGTAGCGGGTGATGGCAATCAACTGTGTAACGTAAACTCCTTCAGTCCCGATTATGTCTGTCACACAACATGTTTATACTGATTTATTTGGCACATTCTGCTACAAGAAATTAAATTTTTAGGATTTAGAGCCATTTTGAAAAAATGAAAATGTAGTATGAACTCAATATAAAGTACCTTCGATAATTAATATTCATTTAAAATCGCAAAGCCTCAAGTTCAAGTTCATTGACAGCAGATTAGTCATTTTTTTAGAATTTTCTTGAGTATCGTTTAGATGATGGTATTTTCAAAGGCGTTTTGAAAGGGGACACTCGCGAAACGCTTTGAAGAAAACTACTTTTCCGGTATATCGGACCCCAAAATTATGTATTTTCATCAAATTCTCGCGATCATTTTCTTCCACTTTACATTTCTTTCTCAATACTTCATATTGGAGAAAATACAAAGAGAATCAGAAGTTTGTTCTTGTAGATGTCCAGCAAATCATAGCAAGAGAAGAAATTTGAAGTATGCAAAAACCGAAGTCATAAAGAGGAAATGGGAGGAAAAAATAAGTGCAAGTATGTAATGCTACACAGGGTCTGTAGTATGAGTCAGATATAGGCGCTGTTCTAAATGTTCTTAATGATCTAGCCTCTACGATCTATGTGTCAGCGGCCGCCTGCAAGAAACTACAATATTGGCTTTATGTTGCTCCGAAAAATGGTATACATGGAGACATATACACAGTAAATTCTTACAATGCAATGTGATGTATTTGACATGAATTTGAATATACCGTGTCGATGCTAAAGCTTTTTAAAAACACGTAAGGTATGGAAAATACTCTCTGGTGATTTTGTTATTTTAGATTATTCTAAAGAATACAGTTGAATTTGTGTATTATACTTGTCCGTTAATGAGAGAGATGAGTCTTCCACTTAACTTTTCAACTATAATTCTTCCAAGGAAAGATTATGTTGCAACTGAAATGTTAACTTTTAAATAATTATAATAGGATAACCTATCTAAGTGCACGGTCAGTCATACAACAATTATATCTTCATATTGTCCGTAAAAACATTGCAGGCAGCAGAAAAAAGTATTGACTGACTCATTTTTAAATTCAATTTCAATATTATATAATATACTTATGGCGAATAAGCAAATAATAATATTATTAATAACAATAATAAAATTAATATGAGAAAATGTACATTTTCAGTAATTACATCCCGTTAATTCATAGTTGTGTTTGTATTCGTTACATTCCTTCACAGGAAATAGATAATACTAATAAATTGTTTCAAACTGACTACTAAAAACTATTGATAAATCCGTTCAAGTTTACGTACTTGCACTTCATATTCGACTTATGTTATTTAAATATATTAACAAAGACAGAAAGTTATATTTCTTATGCGTTTTAACTACTGCTTTCTTGAGCCTAAACACACCTCATAATTCATAATATTCCTGTTATCCAGCGTCCCGCTCCCACACATAGTTCCGTCCCTTGCCTTCATTTTTATCCGTGTCGCCTTGCTTGTGTGCTTGCAGTCAGCTGTGGGTTTATGGCGTCGCTTTCTACTCCTCTTCAGAGGCCGGGCGGTAAATCTCGTGCGGCCGTTGGCCCTCTCGCCGACGGCCTTTGTTTTGCGTCGCGCCACTTCACTGCTCTCGCGCAGCCGCCATGTTTGCGATGCGCGCCCGCCGCCGACGCCCCGTCAGCGCCGCTTGGCTGCCCACACGTCGAGCGCGAGTCTCTTGTTCTCGGTTCGCATTTCCATTTGTCTCTCGCGTCTCGTCGCCATTCAAACCGGCGTAGCCTGATTTGCCTTCGCTATTCATTACTGCTTTCTCTGTTCTCGGTAAATTTATTGGGTTATTGTGTTTCTGTATTAACACGTCTAACAAATATTTAATTCACTGATATTTATACTTTTTGATTTTGATTATTGATTTGATTGATTGATTAGTGACTGGACGCGGCGACGTTTAAGGTCATGAAACCCCATATGTGTAGTGCATGTCCTCGGGAGGTGGCGGTAGAGATCTGGTGCCGATCTATCTGTTGGCTAGCGGGGTTTTCCCCAACCTGGTATCTCCCAAGTGCGGGGCACCGCCCCGGCGGAGGAAAATTCTAATTTCCCGACCGATCTACCGACACTTGTGCATAGAAGCATAAGTGTGTAAACAAGGGGTGTAGATAGGACAAGGAGGAGGAAGGAAAGATCGCGCGCGGTCCGTGGTCCGTTTAGAGGAACTGCTCTGGCACTCACCTGGTGTTTAATGAAGAAACCACGGTTAACTACCGATTAGAGCAGCCGACCGCTAGAGTTCTCCTCCTGAAAGCGGATGAATTCGATGTACGAGTAGATGCGTAGCTACTGTAAAAAGTCCTGCTACCGTAGAGACTCGAACCTAGAACCTCCCGGTCAGAGGCACTGCAGTGACAACAGTTGATGCTCTGAGCCACGTCCTTCGGTGTTCATGATTTCATGATTTTTGTTTTGAAAGAAGACACTGGACAAAGACCATCGATACGGAATGATGAAGTTGAAAAAACTCAAGCTTGATTGTCACACATTGATGAGTTCGTTTTTATCATCAACGATTCCAATCAATTAATCAATCACTACATTGGTCATTGACATGAAAACGTCTTCAGTAAGGAAATACAGAAATATTTGAATCATTTTTTTTAACGGCACTGATTGCGAGTATGCAAGAAGCGGTTGAGCCTACGTAAGGTAGACATGTCTGTGTGTGTTTTGTTAGTCATGTTGTGAATGGAATATATTCTAAGCGCGCGCGTGTAAGGGCAGTGCCGGATTTCCCTACAAACAAAATAATCAACTACTTTGGGACCTACACCATCCATGTGAGCTCCACGCGCAAGAAACAATGTCAAAACGTATTTGAAAAAATGTCGTAAAATATGTTTCTAGCTGTAAAATAATTATTAGTCAAATACTTAAAAATTTGTATTTACAAAATTAGAAAACTACTTTTTGAAAAATTTGGTATAAGAGTATTATGTAAAGAGCGTGACAACATTAGATATTTGTTTTTTAAGTAAATTTGCAGGATTTTTCCGTAGGGGTTCCCAAATCCTGAAGGGGTAAATGATTCTTAGGGAGGGGGCACTTGGGTACTTTCAATACCTAAATTCGGCTCTGCATGTGCTTCATATTAACGAATTAGCTTAGTGCCTATATATACGCTAGTACATGGTGTACCAAAATTAATGTTACAAACTGCTAGAGCATGGAAAGGATGCAAAAATGATGACTTTTTAGTCCAAGGAAACCAAGGAACAGAGTTACATGCATTTACACACGTGTCATTTTCACATAATTGTTAGGTAACACCGCATGTACAGATATTCGGCAACTACATGAAAACTCTTTGTCACTCTCACAACGTGACCTGCCGGTCATCAGTCAGTAAGTAGTCTAGAAAGGCAAATGTTACATGTTTAAATGAATATAATAACGTATTTATAAGCAAATTCTCACTGTATGTTCACTGGCAAAAAGTTATTACTTTCGACCCCTTCACATGCCCTAGAAATGACATTTTCTATAGTGTGAGAAGGTTCTAGTTCTACTTTCGTGGAGATCTAGAGCATTTCTAGCGCTTAAAGTCAAGCAATGCAATAATCGCAGCAATTAAATATAGAATGTATATTCAATTGAAAAATCTTAAAATGATTCACAACAGTGTGTAAACAGCTCAATAGTGTGGCAACACCCTCAGATGAAATGTGTATCTCAACAACCAAATTTCTTGAAATCAGCTAGTGCCGATATGTCCGGCATCCATACAGGATGCATCTGTAGCTAGGGATGGTGATGTAGAGGGGAAGTGGGAGGTTTGCACACGCGTTTGGCGTTTGAATTGGTCGAGCCAATATGAGATGTTTGCGATGAAATGGTCAACGTTTACGTATGCGGAGAACTGAGAAGTGCCTGTCGGCATCGACGTGTTCGCCGTGCCATACAGTAATGTTGATCCTCTCGTCGTTGACTTGGTACTCCGCAGACATCCAAGAGTAATTCAAGACATACTAACATTGGAGACTTCACCCGTGTCCGTCATCCTCACAAGGAACTTTAATGTTAACATCATCTCTCTCTCATTTCTCTCTCTCTTTTCTCGCTTTCTCTCTTTTCCCTCTCTCTTTTCCCTCTCTCTCTTTTCCCTCTCTCTCTTTTCCCTCTCTCTCTTTTCCTTCTCTCTCTTTTCCCTCTCTCTTTCCCTCTCTCTGTCTTTTCCCTCTCTCTGTCTTTTCTCTCTCTCTCTTTTCCCTCTCTCTCTTTTCCCTCTCTCTCTCTCTCTTTTCGCTTTCCTTCTCGAGATAGAAGTGGTGTATTTCTTCACGTTCGCACAGCGTTGTCGATTTCTACTTTGAGAACACTCGCTAATTTCAGAAACAACATGACATTCGCTAAACACTTGAATTACATCCATTGTGAGGTGTACGTGTTCTTCTTCATCTACCACACGTCCTTTCTGTTGGTAATAGAATTGCAACCTTTTCAATTTCTACTCTGTGTACAGAAACAATTGTATTAGAGTGTCTGATAAATAACTCAGAACATTAATACTATAAAAGGGTTATAATTTCATTACAGGTGTTTTCATGTTTTCATGATGGCGCTGACTCTAATCTCCCCGAACTCCCATATTATTTTATACTACAGACACCTCATTAGCGATTAATATAATCCGTCTATTTATTTCATACTTGTCTTTCCATTCACTTCAGAAAGCAACCATTCTCCCATACACCGCTCTAGTTCGTATCTTTGGATTCCTGGGTTCGCTCCCCTTCTACATCGAGTGTCTTCTCCCTCCACCCGCGTCTCAACGAGCACCTATTGAAGCCCTTGCGAGCGCAGCCACCCCCTCGCCCTGTGGCTTTGCACCCTTGTCCTCGCGTCGCCACCCGCGCTTGCGCCCACTTTCGGCCCCGGTCTTAAGTCTAAAGTTAAAACGCGCGACTGTCGTCGCCAGCGGCCGCGCCCACGCCCTCGTGAGCGACCTCCGAAAACTTTGATTAATCGCGCCGCCGCCACCTTGCCCCAACAGGCGCTGGCGCGCGCGAGCGGACTGGCGGGCGTGCGGCGGGGTGAAGACGTCCGCGCAGATGACGCTGCGACTCCTTCTGCCCGTCCGCCATGCAGGCCCTCCCTCTCCCCGCCCTCGCCAAACACTCTCGCCTCCGTCCCGCCTTGCATCGACACATCTCCGCGCGTCCGCCTCACCCCAGTCCCCGCCCACCGACACACACGCCAACGTTTGTGCCCCGTCCCCGCCACGAAACGCCTCCCAAGCTCGCCGCTCCCGTCTCATCTCGCCCCAACCACCCTACCACACCCCACCCACACCCGCACCCCCGCCACACCCCACCACACCACCAACCCACCTACAACCACCTCAGCTCCGCTCCGCCGCCCACACGCCGCGCCAACGCACCACAGGCGCCCGCCACGCCCCCACGCCCGCCACGCCCGCACGCCCACGACGCCCGACGCCCCCACGCCCCGCCACGCCCCGCCACGCCCCGCACCGCCAGCGCCCGCGAGCAGCGCCACCCCGCCACGCCCCCGCCACGCCCCGCCCCGCCACGCCCCGCCCCGCCCCCGCACGCCCGCCACGCCCCGCACGCCCCGCCACGCCTTGGCCCCGCACCGTCAAGAAACGCCCGTATGGCGCGCCTTGCGCCACGCCACATCTTCGTCTCAGAGCGCAGCGGCTCGGCTTCAAGAGGACGCTGACGGTGCCCCAGACGACGAATGGGGTGCACTTGGACCGTTTCCACTGTACACTTTGCTTTTTTAAATGATTTTTTATTGATTGATTGGTGATTCCGGTTGCGTCACCTGCTAAGGTTGTTGGACCCGTGTATAGCCATATCCGGCATCGACCGGCCGTCGGCTTACGGCATGTGTGGTTCATGTAAGTGTAAGTGTGTGTAAGGAAACGTGAGGAAATGATAAGAAAAGGGAAGGAAAGATAGCGCGCCGTCCGTGGCCCGTTTGTTAGGGCGTTGCTCCTACATTCTCCGGGCACAAATAGGAGAAACCACGAAAACTACGTATCAGGGCAGCCAGCCGCTAACAGGGCAGGCAGCCAACTATTTTGCTGAATCCGACCCAGCTACCTAGCTAGTGTCGAAAGTCTGTCACCATCGGGACTCGAACCTAGGACGTCCCGGGCGGAGTCACTACAGTGACATCAGTTGATGCTCTGAGCCCCAATACACTTTGCCATAAACTATTGCTACAATCTATACACTACTTATAAATAAACTATATTCCGGCGACCACATTGATTAGCTACGCTCCGTGAAGTCACGGAAGTTATGGGATTCTAGACACGAATGATATCCAAATGGGTGCCTATCTGATAACCCCAGCTACTAAAAGCGCAAAGCTCCTGGTGGAAGAGATAAGAGACATCAGCTGACTGCGACGACAAACCACAAATAACGAAACGGAGGATTACGCCCAATGGACTGGATATACGTGTTGCGTAAAATGTCGCAGCGAATTAAGAAAAATATAGTTAGCAATATTTTAAATTGACAACACAAAAGAAGATAGATATAATGACGAAAATTTGCGTATTAATATAATGCAGATTTACCCAAGTAGAGAGGGGACGCTAGTGTCAACCGCCCTCGATTACGGTTGTGAGTACGAATGATTATTTTCATTGTGAAGAATGCAAATCATCATCTTAAACTCTACGAATTCGACTAGAACTACAACTCGTGACTTTTTCATTGTCACTTTAAAATAACCGAAACGAAATATAAACATGTAAACTTCACCTCAATAAACGGTGACTAACCTGCAATAAAAATAAATAGAAAACAGATCGATTATTAAATTGTTTATCGGACTGACAGGGCGTGGTCCAGTTATTCATATTCCAGACAAAAAAATATCATAAATTAATCCTTTAATTTTGTTTCTCTTTCTTAAATATATTAGTATTTTGGGGGTAATTTTCTGTGATCAATTATAATCATGCCCATATTTAGAATTCAACTTAGCATTATAAAGGACCCCCCCATAATACGGTTCGTTGGTTTTAAGAATTTCCTTCCTAATCCGTAGGAATCAGTTTTAAATATCAGACAGGCCAAATATTTTAGTTTTTTTCGGTTTTTAATAGTTTTTCTGAAACATTTTGTAAGAAGAGAACATACAGTACAAAATTCAATAAATGAAAGCCATTTTCATTAACACTTTTGTGTTTTGAAAACAGCAATACATATTTGTATTTTTTGCACCTCCTACGTTTCTTTTGGTTAGATTTTCTAGTGATGGCTGAAGTGCTAATAGAACAGATGTTCCAAGTTACATTACGTAACAGCTACCAAAAATACGACTAAATATGAGCCGTTGCTGCAATCATAGTTTTCTACGAAAGACTACCTCACATGAAGGCTGCTGAGTAATGAATTAAAATAATCACTAAGTAATACATTCCTTCTGGCATGTTTTGAAAGAAGCTGGCCGCTAGTTTTATGATGACTTGTGCTCTGCTTGAGAAGATACTGTTACCCTAAACTAAAGAGCACACCCATCTATGGTAGAAGCCCTTTTTCGTCAACTGTGCAGCGCCTCTTATTTCGTTATCTTCCCCGGAGGACCTTAGTTGGATTAACGACAAAAAATTGGATCCTATCTTCGCATCGGCGCTTTTCGATCTCCATAAATCTTTTAAGTTTAAATCAGTTTGCCCGCCCGGAGCGTGACGCGGGCTGGTGCAATGTTATTAGGGTTCTACGAGAAGGAACGATGCTCGCGAAAATTATATCAGTGGAAATGCTATCCGATAATAATGAACAAAAATGAATGAAGAAAAGAAATTAAAAAAATATTCAAGCCAAGTATTTCCATTCACAGAAATGAGTAAAGATCTGAATAATTAGGTAATGAAAAGTCTATTCCTGCCTATAGGTTATTCTTGTGAGATTTATTATAGTATACACCAATTTTTAGATTTTTCCTTTTTAAATCACTAATATTCTGATCACATTTTACATTATCAGACATTATGCCTTCCTTTTCTCCTTTCCCCTTCCCTCTTTTTCTCATCCTCTCTCTTTTTTCCCTTCACACTCTCTCAGTATCATGGGCGAGCGGAATCTAGCGTGAGAGGATAAATGAAACCGATTGATCTTTACTCCATCGCAAGTCTATCCATGTACTCTAATATAATTTGAAGTAGTTTACAGAAAACAGCTCTTTAACTTTCTTCTCTTACAAAACGTCCTCTGCAGTCTAAAAGTCCAAGCTGCCATCTGGCGGTTCCAAGTTGGATGCCACTGTTTGCTACTCAAGCGGCACTTTAGGGTTTCTTGTGCAACTTTAGCGGCTTCGGTTGGCATTCAAGAATATAATATCACGTTTAGCGAATCCAGGTTTTGTATGCCCAAGTTTGTGAATTCAAACCCAATTGAAGCTCTGGATTTTTTAGATAAAAAAGTACTTCGTACGCCTGGGTTTCGTAGAGAAGTAAATCCGGCTGTTCCGTGGCGTAGATATATGTAAAAGATCTTCAAGCCTAAAAGAAGCCACTAAGCAAAGTTTAATTCATTTGATTTCTCAGTCGAGTGATAACGTCTTTATCCACCAGATGGTGAAAGGAACGTATCGAGATATGCGTGTTCAGACGATACATCCAGAGAGCTGTGGATGTTTAATGTAAAAAAAATGCTTCGTACGCCTGCCTTCGGTAGGGACGTAAAGCCGGCTGTCCCGTGCCGTAGATACACGTAAAACATTCTCAAGCCTAAAATAATCATTTGAGCAAACTGTAATTCACGTGATTTCTCGCCCGAACAATAACTTCTTTCTCCGCCACATGGTGAAAGGAATGTATCGAAATTTGCGTGGTCAGACAAAGGGGAGGCGTGATGTCCTGTATCTCGCCACGTAAAATAAGGCATCATTGAATTGAATTGACTCTACTCGTGGCTCCAAATGCGTGAGGGATCTTCTGCAACAGCGGTTGCTCCTTTCCCGGCTGCGTGTGGTGCGCATTTCGAGCGTTCGGTTTTATGGCTCCATTAAAAGACGTGCGCGGCTGCTCTCGCTGAATTTTTCATCGTCTTTGAAATATTTCGTTCATTTATACCTCCGCGGACTCCAACTGGGGTCGCCTGGATTTCGTTAAATCGGTTGCCGATTGCATCGGTCCGCATGGAAAGCATCGAGAAGAAAAATATCTTTGCTGAAACAAGAATGATCGTATTACTGGAACGAGTGGTGTTTACACGTTTCTTAGATTAAGTAGCTATTTCGTCGAGGCGATTTTTCATCTTTTTCTTGCTTTTTTTATCGAAATATGAGTACAATTTGATTTAGAAACAATCGAAGGATTAATCGCAAGAATTTCCCCTCAAAGAAGCCTGAAGTTGCAAGACACAAATTGATAATTTTAAGAAATGAACATTTCACAAAACTTCACTTGTTTCTTATATACTACGAATTGCAATAATCACTTTCAGCACAGGGGCAGATTGATGGTATCTGCAATTCAGCGCTTCTCATGGACCGTTTTTAATAAACCTATCAGGTACCAGGAAATAATTGGGGATGCCCAGTTTGCCTCAAAATCACATATCATCACCACCTAAACAAACTTGTGCAGATCTCTTTACGAGATATCCACTAATCAACCGCAAATCTGCACTCCAAAGACGATAAATTATTGTCCTACACAAAACGGTTCTCTGGCTCTCCCTAACATGCGCATGTCCGACGAGTCTTTTCTAAACACACTATTCCGCACGGCCGTAAATGTTCCATGGTTTTATCTCAAATAAGCAGTAGCACACAGAAGTTGTAATGAATCTGTTATTCCATCACATTTTCTCTCTCACGATAAAATTCTTTACCTCTATGAATGACACACCTGGTGCGAGATACTTCAACTTCTCGCAGCTCATTTGCTTGTGATCATATCATATTTTCCCTAAGACGTATTTCGGCCGAAATAAACTTTTTTAAGGATTCGAAATAGCTTTTTCACGAATTTCCTTTGTCAAATAAAATAAACATGTTATATTATATTCACAAATCCAGCCTAAGCCAACCTAAGGTTTCCAATGGGGATTTTCTCAGTAGTTCTTAAAGTATATTTTTTTTAAAATCATTTTTATGCATGCCCTATTTTGGATTCTTATGCAGTATCTTTTGATGCACTTGCAACTTTATTCTATTACGTACTATTTTGTTTGTTGAAATCTGTGATGTGCAAACAGTCTACTGCTCTGGTATCTCATAAGTAAAAAATGAAAAACTATTTGTTTTATCGATAACACTTTATATGCTACTTGAATTGTTATGTTTCATTATTCCACTTTTTAAAACAGGTTAATGTCTGTGTTAAACAGGTGTAACGCTTTCATCAGTCAAAAGTCTAAAATCCTTAATCTGCCATAACTCGTCATTTACGTCCCGTAAACAACACGTTAATTTATCTCCCGAAAGATGATTAGAGCAGGCAGATGTTATTTTTTACGAGAAACTGTTTCTTAATCCCCAGGATTTTATTCGGGTAATCATCTGTCACCTCGTTAACCCCTGCAGCCGAGTGCGCGTAATCGAGGTGCTGGCAGCGACGCAACGTCTGCCGGGATGAGCCGCTCGTTGCCGCCCCCTCCGTTCGGTCGCTCCCGACCCCACACGCCTCCCCGGCTACACCCCACTCACGCTGCCGCCCGCCCCCGCCCCCCGCCCCGCCCCGCCCCCGCCCCGCCCCCGCCCCGCCCCCACTACTCGTTCCCCTACCGCGCCGTCCCCGCTCCACCCCGCTCCGCCACGCCAACGTCCCATCCACGCCTTTCCCACGCCACCGTCCCATCCCCGTTCCATCATCGTTCATCCCGTCCCATCCCGTCCATCCCCGTCCCATCCCGATCATCTCCGTTCCATCCCCGTCCCATCCCCGTCCCATCCCCGTCCCATCCCCGTCCCATCCCCGTATCATCTCCGTCTCATCTCCTTTCCATCTCCGTCTCATCCCCGTCCCATCCCCCGTCCCATCCCCGTCCCATCCCCGTCCCATCCCCGTCCCATCCCGTCCCACCCCTACCTCCCCGTTCCCATCCCCGTATCATCTCCGTCTCATCTCCGTCCATCTCCGTCTCATCCCGTCCCATTCCCGTCCATCCCCGTCCCATCCCCGTCCCATCCCCGTCCCATCACCGTCCCATCCCCCCCGTCCCCTCCCCGTCCATCCCCGTATCATCTCCGTCTCATCTCCGTTCCATCTCCGTCTCATCCCGTCCCATTCCCGTCCCATCCCGTCCCATCCCCGCCTCTTCCCCACCCCATCCTCGTCCATCACCGTCCATCCCCGCCCCGTTCCCGCCCGTCCCGCCCCGTTCCCGCCCCATCCCGCCCCGCCCCGCCCCATCCCCGCCCATCCCCGCCCATCCCCGCCCATCCCGTTCATCCTACCCACACTCCGCCCCATCCCAGGCCTCCCACGCCCCACCATCGCCCCTGCAACATTCCTTCCGCCCCCCTCCGCCCGTATCTCACCTCTACCCTTCCCCCTTGCCGCCTCTCCTACGACCCTCCCCCGTCGTCCCCTCGCTTTTCACTCAGCCCTGCCTCACCTCCCCAAATTTCCCTCATCTCACTCCGCCCCTAAATGTCTCTAACCCTTCCCCTACTCTGCCCCTACAAGCCTCGTACTCCTTCCCGCGCCTCCGCCCGCCGTCGGTCTCTTAAGCACGGCCGCCCCTCTCGTCTTGTGCGCCCCCAGCGCAAGATTCGCGTCGCCGCAGATGCGGCTTTGATTAATATTCAGGCGCGCACGGAACTCGCGATACTTCGTGCATGCGTCGGGGATTTAGGCATTCTCATGGAAGGAGTTAATATGTCGTAATCGAGAAATTGCTCGTTCTCTCTCACTCCCCGTGTTGGTTATGCTGTTCGTCAGGGGGGTTAAAGTTGACGTATCTGAGGTGACCATATTTTTGAAAATATAAAAACAGGACAATTCGGTATTTTTTTTAAAGAAAAAATGAGAAAGAAAAATTCTATTGTTCCACAACTATTTAGATTTCGACATAAAGATTAAATAAAGGAATAGATAAATAAATACGTATAACTTTCATGATGAACTAAATTTCAATTCACCTCAACCAAAGAATCGTTTAAAATGGAATATAAAAACGCGCATTTCATTCATTTGCATTTTTACTTATTACGAAGTAGTTCATTATTTCTCAAGATTAGATTGCGTACGTAAGTCATACAGAAACTCTCGGAAGCAAAAGGATCGGTTTATTGATTTTTCAATAATGATGTCGATAAAGCATATACTAGAATGATAGAATGACTCCACAGTTGCATTTTCCCTTCCTAGAAACAACAACTGACTATCTAAAATTCTTGTTATGTGGCACATAAATGCAACATATTGCCGCTCTTAATTTTTTTAAACAAATGCAAAGAAAATGGAATACATTATGATAAAATGAACATGGTAAATTTAATATATTTAACGGCGTTTGATGCCGAGTCAATCAACTAATGTAACGTAAAAAGACATTTTGCGTCCCGTTCTTCTGTCAAAAAAATACGGGACAGGGATGAAATTAAGGGACTGTCCTGACTAATACGGGACGTCTGGTCACCTGTTTAATTTTCGGAATTCTTGCCGTATGACTAATTCTTCATAAAAAGAAATGTACTACTGGCAGTATTAGTGGATGGTGTGCAAATATTCTAAAAAACCTTTAATCGGAAATTGACGAAGGATCTCCGAAAAATATCATGTGGAGAGCTTTTCGAATATTAACCCTTACTCCCGCTACATTTGGTCACACAAGTAGCCGCGCACCAGTAACTAAGGGGTTAAATATTTTTTTATGATAGTGAAATGGATGTGCATTTTAATTAAGTATTTAAAGACATTCTTCTAATTATAATTTTAATAAATTTTTGTGACTCTACTGAAGCGATTTATATTGTTATTGCATTGAGAATAGTGTACCGACCATAATATCTCTAACATCGACAAATCGTTCTAAAAACACATAGTTTTAAAATGTACTACAACTAAATAAATAATGTTGTTGAAGATGTCTTTCATTGGTATCTGTAGTACTATTTGTGTTTATGAGCATGAATTAATACGTTGATTTTGACAGAAATCGCAACCAACTACTTCAGAAATCATTCAAACGAGAATGTATCTATTATTTGTTCTTCGCAGAAATGTCAAAGTTTTTGAACAGAAACAAAAAGAATGGACACTCGAAAAACAATATTCTCTCTTTTGACAGAATGAAAAAACCTACATTTGTGTAAGCACGTTGAAATCCGCTCCATACATCATTTGGACACTTAATCCTTTGAATGTAATAAATTACCTTTTTTAAATAGAATATACTAGAGCAGGCACAACGCCTGTTTCCATGGACATTCGGCACTCAAGAGCTGGACATCTACCCGCGAGAGCGGCGAAAGTGCAAGTTGTAGGGGATAGGTAGCGTTGCGAAGAAGGGAGCGGCCTGTCATTGGACAGGCAGCACCTCTGCGCGTAGATTAAATGCCTGGGCGTTAAATGCCTCCTTTATTTTTCTTTTCAAAGTTCTCTAAAACGTTTTATGACAAAATGTACCTACTTGCTTAATGAGAGCAATCTCTCACTTCCCGATTGACTTAAAAATGAAATATAGGTCGTTCCAGAAAAGGGTAGGTTTTGCTAGCACACTTCACTATTTTGAATCTGAATCATATACAGCAAACTTCTCTGACCACAAGTTATGGACAATCATGAGATTATTATAGGTCTTGTCAAATATAATGCAAAAGGAATATATTTTTATTATATTTAAGGAGTATGAATAAATAGTATTTGTTGATTTGTTATCAGGTATGTATAACGTGTTCTTGTCAGAAATTAGAGCAGAAAGTAATCATACTTGTTTAAGATGAAGATTTTTTTTAAATGATAGAAACATCTATTCAAATGGTTTATTACTGTCATCGACAAACAAAAGATTATATTTTACAATTGTATGTTTAGTACTACACTTAAGTTGGGATTTCATTTCAGAAAATTACTTTTACATTCCAGAAAATCATTGACGTCCAAATGAAATAAGTTTGAGTAATATTTTCATTTAAATATTTCACTTTGTCACATTTTTTCTTTAATATATTTCACATCATCATCTCTCGGCATCAAACATTTCCAATACAATACAAAAAGCATTATTACTTTAACTGCATTAACAGTCTGTTATGTTCTCACCGATTGTTCTTTCAATATACGCGCTACGGTTCAAATTGCTCATTCTCATTGGTGATCCTCACTCCTAAAATGAGTTCAATCACAACCCTTCTTTTCTACACGAAAATGCAGTCAAGTGGCTCGTGCGCAACTTCGGAGGTCATTGAAAGTGCAAAACGATGTACAGACCTGTACTAGAGGGATTAAAAATCGTTTTGCATGCTGAATGTCAGCTATTATTATCTTTAAAATATGTAGTTCATCAGCCAAGTTTCTCGCTATGATTCCACAGTCTGACAATGAGTTGTATTTTGTAAGAGCACTCATACAATAGCGGTTTCATAAAGACTATTCCGTTGCACTTACGTTCTCATAATTTGTAAGTTCGTTTTATCCAATTATTTCATATTTGACCGGGAGAAATGGTTCAGGGCATTAACTGATGTCACTGCAGTCCCTCTGACCGGGAGGTCCTAGATTCGAGCCCCAACGGTGGCAGGATTTTCTAGCTTGTTAGCTAGGATGAATTCAAGCGGTGTCTGGAGGAGAATTCTAGCGATTGGCTGCTCTGATCGGACGTTTTCCGTGGTTTATCCGATCAACACCACGCGAATTCCGGAGCAGTACCCGAACAAATGGGCCACAGACCCCGCGCGATCTTTCTTGCCTCTTCCTTGTCCCATCCTCTTCCCTTATACACACACTAACACGCACTTCTCAAGCACATATGCCGGAAGCCGGTCGGGAGCTTAGAGCTTATCCCGGCTGGGGCAGAGCCCCGCTGGTGGGAGATAGTTGGTTGGGGAAAACCCCGCTAGCCGACGGTAGGTCAGCGAATCTCGCCATACAACAAGGGACATCTCCCGAGCAAAACATGGATTACACTTGCGGGACTAATCACTCTGGTATTTGACATGCTCGGAATTCTTAAACAATCAATCATCAATTCCTCCCTGAGAACTGAATAGACCTAAAAATTTGATTTTGAAGCTTGAATATGAAGATAATTTATGTCTTTAGAATTTCCGGCTCATTAGTATTTCCATTATAGTTATTCTCTGAACCAATTCCGGGCAATTTATCGAACGATAATGTATCCAGTTGCTAGGAAAACTGCCTCCTAACGGGATTCCAACGCTAGTAGTAAGAGTGCAACTGCACGGCGGGTTGCGTTCCGAGGCTCCTAGGCGCCGCCCCTCGAAGTCGGTTATTTATGGAGGCATCAGTCCGGCTTTTCCGGAGCGGCTTATCCCGCGAACGGAGACCGGAAAGAGCCACCGGTTCTCGCCTATGGCCGGGACGAAAAATGTACGCAGGGTTTATCTGCCGCTTTTCGACGACTACTCATCTCTTCGATGCGGTTCGAACGGGAAGTTTTATTACCTCGGAATGCCCCGGAATATATTCTCTACTGTTCGCCGCTTTTTTGTAAGATTTATAGCGTCCTTCGGAAGAGATTATTTTTCGTCCGTTTAGTTTGTAGATTATTTCGTAATGGCAGGTGATAGGGTGATCTGAGTGACAATAATGGCTTGTAGAAGTCATATTAATTCGCGTAATACATGTAAGTTAGATAGCAATTTTTCTTCTCTTTTGTGCAAATTCCAATTTAAATTTTCTTTAAAGTAACATCGACAGTGCCATTTGCAATAAATACTGTAAGCGGGAAATAAATGCTGCAATTCTTCCCTATATATTATTATATACAATATATATACATATATACAATTATACAATATATATAATCCTATATAGTTACAATTAAATATATTATTATAATATATATATATATATATATATATATATATATATATATATTGTATATTTCTACGGCATGTTTTCAACAATAAATGCTTGTACTTACATAACCAATTACACATACACGTAATACCTTACTGACTACGCCGAATGTTTACCTATAAACGAAAGGGAATGGAATTTAATATTTTGTAGTGGAAAATTCATATTGTACAGATTTCTGGTAAGAAAAGTGAATCCTGTCTCAAATTTCTTAGAGAACTTTGTTCTTGAAAAATTATTAACTATGCGTAAGATAAGTATAATATTATTTACGTAATCTGTGTGAACGTAAATATTTTTCATGACTAATTTTTGTATAAGAATGTATGAAGTAGAAATTAATTTGTAAATTAACTTTGAAAGTGAAAGTATTACAAAGAATATATGATTTTAAGAAATTATAAAAAATGTTTAAAACTTTTTTCGCTGCTGATTTTGTTTTGTTGTGGACTTGTTGATGAATAAACTGATCAATATAAGAAAATGATAACATGATTTTGAATAACGAAGCATTGAAGATAAGAGAGGAGGACCAATGAGAAAGCCGGAAGAAAAACTGCCATGAAGTTATTGTTCACCAAACTTCTGAGTGATCGAGACGTATACCTCAGATTAGAGGTATAGAACACTATAGTCCGAATTTAAACATAGTGTCGTTCAGTCACGGAGCTGGAAGGAGAACGGGGCGGGTCATCCGAACGGGAGCTTTAGTTCACAAAGTTATGACGTAACGAATTTCTCGATTGGGTGACAACACTCCGTCTTCCAGCTTTTGTCAACGAAGGGAACGTTTTACGGAGTAATCGCACTTCCTATGCTACGGAGCACTTCGTTTCGGGTGTGAAGTTTGCGTGTTTATAAATACGCGAGTGTTGAGAGTGATGTATCCTGACAAAGCCTCAGAGAACGGCAATTTTCCCTCGCATTGTCATTCAGATCTTACTCGCTCCAAAACTTCTGCGGCAACTGGCGCGAGCGATCCGCCGTCTGGAAGTATGCTAATAGCAAGCGAAAGGTGGCCGACCGCCTCGCGGCCGACGAGACCAGGCGGCTGATGAGATAGCGGCATTTACAAAGGATGAGGGCGGCGAACGCATGCAAATTAGATAACGCGGGTCACTCTCGCCTCTGCGGCCAAGAGCGCGCCCGCCTTTAGCGGCCGGAGTGGCTCGCGCTGCGGAACGGTGGCGGAGGCGGGGATGGGGACGGAGGCGAAGGCCGGGACAGGGGCGGGGCGAAGGTGGGGTCGGAGGGGGGGCGAAAGCGAGGTCGGAGGCGGGGACGGAGGCGGGGGACGGAGGCGGACGGAGGCGGGACGGAGCGGCGGGGACGGGAGGCGGGGACGGAGGCGGGGACGGAGGCGGGACGGAGGCGCTCGCTGTGGCGAGGGCGTGGAGACGAAGTTGGAGCGGAGTAGAAGATGTGAGGAGGCGAGGGCCAACGTAGAGGCGTTGGCGGGGCGGGAGACGGGGCCGGGAGAAGGTGGGCGGCGAGGCGAATAAGGGGCAGGTGAGACTGGGACGGAGGGAAAGACTGAGGTGTGTCGGAGGCGAGGGCGGGGGATGGGTCGCGGCGAGTGGTGGGTCGAATGTGGGATCGGAGGCGGAGGCGGTCGAGCGGTTAGGGGTGGCGGAGCGGGAGCCATGGAGCTCGGAGGAGGAGGAGGAGAAGGAGGTGTGGACGGAGCGCGGCAGAGGTGAAGGTGCGTGTAGAAGGTGGGAGGGAGCGAGGGCTGTCGTAGAGGCGGTGGGCAGGCGGCGGGGCGGGTGGGACGGAGGGGAAGGACCAGTGTGGGGTTCGGAGCGTGGGTCGGCGGTGGAGCGGTGGTGGAGGGCAGGTCAGAGACGGTGGCGGTGCGGAGGACGGCGTGGAGGGTGGGAGAAAGCGTGTCCGCGAGAAGCAGGGACGAGCAAAGCGGGGGCGGGCGAAGGCGGGGGCAGAGCCGGAGGTGGAGGCCGGAGCAGAGCAGTGCCAGAGCGGCGCTGGAAGTAGGAAGTGGGACGGCAGAAGCATTTGGAGACGTTGCCATGCAATGACGAGACCTTCGCGGCGGAGACGTCTGCTTGAGCTTCAGCGGAAACACCGAAGCTGGCCTTAAACGTTCGTTGACTGGGATTGATGATCGGGGTTTCCAGGCGCGTTGACTGTGAGATTGTAGGAATATATCATCCGCCAGACAGAGATTTTCGACACCGACCACATAGGCTGGCTTCAATGCTGTCTGGAGGAGAATTATAGCGCAGCCTGCACTGATTTCCGTTCGTGTATCCAATCAATATCAGGCGACAGGCGGAGTAGTACTCTAGCAAGTGGACCAAAGACCGCGCGGATCCTTTCCTTTCCTGGTCTACACGTTCCCTTTCCTTACCATACAATCGTATTTGCTGCACTCATATGTACACATGCAAGTGTAAATTCTTCTCTCTTCTCTCTCTCTATATATATATATATATTATATATATAATATATAATATTTATATATTATATATATTATATATATATATCAATTTGAAACGGAAGAACGTTTCCGCATGATAACAAGACAAAATGATTATAAATTCAAGTAAATAGAAACACTAAATCGATCAGCGTAGTAAACGCGCGCCGCCGCTGACAACGGTCAACCGAGGCGGGCAAGACGGCGAGGCGAGTGAGTGGCAGTAAACGGCAGGGAGGCCGCGCAGTCGCGCGTGAGTAATGCAGCGCGAGAAGGCCCGAACGCACACGGCATGCAGACTGTGCTGCCCCAACAAGTTTGGAAGTAATATTATCGAACAGTGTGAACTGATTGTAGCCGTTAAGGTGGGAGATTAAGGTGCTTGAAACGATAATTAGATGGATTAGCGAGAACGGAAAGTGCGCCTCCCAGGACCGGATCAGTGGAAAACATTAATATCATGCGAGTGAGGGACGGACAGCAACCGCGTTCCAGGTCTGCCCGGTTGATCGCAGCCAGCCGGGTCGCAACCGGCGAACAGTCGAGGGAATTGAGAGAACGGTTTGCATCCCGGAGCTGCCGACGGACGCCATTGCGCGTTTGCAAGTTCGTATATTAATGCTTGCATTGGCTGGGTGGTATGATCCCTGGCAGTTCGTTGCCATTCGCATTGGGAGGTCGCGGCGGCCGCGCGCCGAGGGAATCGTTTCCCGACAACTTCGGGGCGGACCAAGTTTGCCGAAACCGCCGCCGCCGTTTGCCCGACGGCGGCCACGCTCGCCTCCAGCCAGCCGGGGTAACATGGAAGCTTCAAGGTAGCGTTACTCGTGCAACGATTATTAAAAGGCCTGCGCACTGGGCGTATTGTAAAGGAAATTTATGTATATAGTATTTCGATCATTAAACTTTCAATTGCACAAAGATTCCCTCGATTTTCTTCTAATGCAGCGTCAAATTCCCCTGGAAGCCCATTCATCGAATGTACCCGTCCTTTATATTATTTTATTTGTCGTGAGAGTACGTTTCCCGGTACGTCACAATATATATATAATATTATATAGTATATATATATATATATATATATATATATATATTTGTGCGTAACTGGGAAGCGGTACTTTCATACATAAAATTATGCAAGGGACATGGTACATTTTCGTGAATGGGTCTCAGCGATTTGCGCAGCATCGAGAAATAATCTTTAGATAATTATTTTTGGGCCACTCTAAAATATTTTAATGAGTCAGAGAACACACTTTACAAATAGTATTTACAAATCGCAATGCGCAGGCCTTGAAACACGCACGTCAACGCTACCTGTGTTTTAAAAACCAACCATTTTCTCTGAGGCGACCGGGGGCCGTCGTTTGGCAAACGGCGCGGTGGCTTCTGCAAGCTTCCGTTCTCCCCGAAGTCCAGCCGGAATTCGGCTCCTCCCCGGCGACCAACTCCTCGGGCGCGGCAATAACGGCGCGCTGAATTCGCCGGGTGAAATAATGTCTCACGGGTACTGGAACGCACGACGTGATTGATGTTCGTCGGTTGTTCATAGTCTTTTCAGCGACCTTTTTCCTCAACTTTTGCGCGGATGTCCGCTACAGTACTGCCCATGTATATATTTATACAGGCCCGGGATTACGGACCGAGCCCACCGTCATACCACGATTTCTCTGTCCTTATTGGTTTTCATCAGTTTTGGTGCTCAATTCTACTTCCACTAATCATCTTGACGTAATCCCTTATCAAACCTGGTTCCGCATTCAGCGGCCCCGACTCAGTCCGAATAGCACTAACAACGACAATACATTTCGTTGACGCAATACTGCCCCGTCCGTGCTTTCACTCGAGGCCTTCCGCACACACTACCGTCCGCCTCGCCCCCGGGTTCGCCCGACTTTGACCGTTGTGGCGACGCCGGCGGCTGCACTTTGCGCTGATCGACCCAGATTTTATTTTAATTTATAATCGGTGAATCTTTTAATTGTTCTAATACAGAAAGCGTTCTTCGTTTCAAATATATATATATTATATATATATTATTAATATATATATATTAACGGTCGGGACATTAGATCTTGCTCCGGCTTGGTTGTGCCCTCCGCCTGAGGGAGAACTTGGGGAGGGACAAATCTCTCAACGGATTGGAATCGTGCTGGGGCCTGTGATCGGCGGAGGGTGGAGGGTGAGAGCGGACTTGGGTGGTTATGAGGGGAGATACTTGGTGACGGAAAAATATCGCAACAGATGTGGAAGTCGGCGCCGGTTAACTATGGCCCTTTGTAACCAACCCGCTATCTACAAATCCTCCCCCCGTCCCAGAGCCTAGTGGAAATCGGATCCTGAGGGAGGGGTTGGCGGTGGAAGCGGGCAGTGGGAGCGATGGGCTGCGGTCGGGCGTGGGGCCGGGGGCGAGAGCGACGCCAGAGTGGGCGCGGCTGGAACTTGGCGCTCGCCCGGCGGCCTCCCGGGCCGAAGACGCAGTGCGCGCAACCGCCGCCGCCGCCGCCGATGCAATTAGCAGCTTTTGATGTGCGCGCGGCCCAGTGGAGAGCACCTGCGCGCTCGCTGTACTCGGGGGCGGTCTCCGCTCGCTTGTTTCGCCGTGGACGCGCGTAGCAGAGGAAGAACGCTATGCGTACTCTGCGTTGTTTATTTTTACGGAGCCTATTCCCCACGCCGCATGTTCAGCCGAACTGTGCGATTACGTTGAATTCAAGTGTGTTAAAGTCAAGTTAAATTCCCATGTGGTTTTTGTAGCAACCAGATAGCGATATGCCTGTATTGTATTGGAAAAGTTTAATTGCTTATTTAACGTTCTCTTTATCTACAAACTATCGTGTATGTAGACTTCTCTCACAAACGTTTGTTCAGCAAATTAATGGCCAATCATGAAAGATTTTTGGATTTAACTAGGTGTGATACATGTGATTATTTTATGTGATTACTTTTTTTAGTATTTTAAACTTACTTTACATTTACGAGGATCTGGAGAGTGGGAAAACAAATACCGCCGAAAGACTGGGATTCTTAACATTCTGTAACCCTAAGCAGGTAGTTCGTAGAGTAGATAATTTAAAAAAAAATAAACAAAAAAACTAATATTCCAACAGTAGACATTCTTGATTGATGATTGATGATCGAAGTATAATATTGATTTCTGCAGAAGTTTCAAATTGTATGGCCTTCTGCACGAGTGTTTTTGAAGAATTGACAAATTTGACTCTTTCTCATTATTTATCTGTTTCCTCGTATCCCCAGGGTATTTACGTATTCATTATCGTACGTTACACATTTTCTTGAAAGGTCGAAATGATCACTCATAGCAGCAAACTCAAAATAGAGATGAAGGTGCGCATTTCTTTTTGTAATAAAATTGAAGGCGCTTAGGGTAAGGAAGGGAGTATTACAGGAATTTAAATCTGAAGGAAATTACAATCGTCATATTACAACTCCACGGTAATTTAATATTTATTGTAATATGGATGTAAATACGGTTAGAAGTAAATTTTAGAATAGACAATATTTGTTTTTGTAGAATTAACAAATTTGACTCTTTCTCATTATTTATTTGTCCCCTCGTAAGTTACACATTTTTTTAAGAGTTTGAAATGATCACAATGTTCTTACTTAGCAATGTTGGGTACTTCTAATAAATTTGTTGAAACCTGTTCTGTGAAGGTATTCAACATCGATAGTGTTCATGTGGGTTAGCGAGATTAGTTCGTAAAATTTAAGAAGTAAATTCTCTCAACAATCATAATCGCTCTTAAATGCATCATAACAAAGCATATAACATTATTGTAACAGTTACATGCATCTTAACAAATAAACACACTAACAATAGATTAATTTTAAACTGCAATGTACGCAATATTTGCCCTGAAATGCAACTTTCTAGTTAATTAACAACTTAATGCTAGAATGACAATAAGAATGTGAATAGTAATACCTGTTATCCAATATCACATCTCAAGGTAGGTAGTGAACCAAGGCATCGATCATTACATTGCGTCTTACAGCTTCGTTTATTTACTAACAAGTTTTAATGCAAAAATTTCCCATTTTAATGTGCTCTTTGATATCAGTTGAAGTGTTGTAAAGTGTCTTGCAAAACTATTATAAAATACATATAAGGGAACTCTGTGACAACTTAGTAAAAAATTGCAAGATACACACTTAAAATCACATGAATACCAAGAGAGTCGTGCACCTGCTAACATCGTATCCATCAGGGACCTTCAATTTAGCATCTCTGTTAATATCTCGGAATGTTAATTAACATTTGTAAGTAATGAGCTTTATACGAGGTAAATGCAGCCGTCACATTTTCACTATTTGTGGGAACAAAAGGCAGCTAAGTACGTTAATGAAGGCCTCATTGCAGCGAAGAACTTCGTTAAAGTTTGCAGAAGAGTATGAAGGGTCGACTGCAAAATGCTACTGCGAAACTGTTGTATTGTTATTAACATGAATGAATGTAGTTCTCCTACCTGCTCAACGATACTGTAAAATGCCGAGATGGCGCACTTGAAAAATGTTAAGTACTGCAATGCAGAAATGGTGCGCGCAATTACTGTATTATTGAGCTTGCCGACACGAGTCTTAAGTTTATATTGCAGTTGATAATGAATGAAATGGACTCGCGTTCTTTGAAATAATGCTTGATCTCCTGCTTGTAATTGCAGGTTTCGTGAGGTGTTGAATGCGCGCAGAGCGGTCTTGAGTGGTCTCCAGGATATTCGAATACAGACTATTTGCTTAGTGCATCACTTTGTGTCACTGCAGTTCAGTTTGAGAGGTCATAATTTGCGAGTCCAGACGGTGACAGGATTTTTGACACTAGTTGTATAGCTAGATCGAGAGTAGCTCCCGACTAGAATAGAATTTTAGCCAAATTCTGCTGTTTTCCGTCGTTTCATCGATCAACACCAGGCGAATGGCGGAGCAGTGCCATAAAAACGGGCCACGGACCGCGCGCGACATTTTCTTCCTTTTCCTACTTCTATCTTCATTCCTTACACACACACACACACTTGCATGCACTACCTTACCACATGCCGGGAGACCAGTCTCAGGTTTAGAGTTTGTCCCGGCTGGGGCAGTGCCATTCTGGTGAGATACCTGGTTGGGGAAACCCCACTAGGTTACGTGGTTGTAGGCTACGGGTCTCATCGTTCAGCGGGGGAAAATCATCGCCAGCTCCCGCAATAAAACATGCACTACACTTACGGTGCTAATGATCACTAATCAATCAACCGAACACTGCCTCTGCACTTCCTGACTCAGGCCTTTGTTCACGCGGAATCCCCTGTGAGTTGTGACTTCAATTCTGGAAGCCCTTTGCAACATTACTCGCTCGCGCCCCCCCCCCACTCACCACCACCTTTCGCCGCATTTCACCCTCTCGGCGTGCCTCTACCCATTTATGTCGGGAAGCCACTATGCAATCTCTCTGGATCTCCTAGGCCACAGAATGTCTTCGATTTCGCATAGAATGGAACAGGCAATAGATAGTAAATGACCTGAAAATAGATAAACAAGGAAAGTTCTCATCATTATTCTTTTTTCAACTAGCAAAAACAAGTTAGAATCATCACACGTTAGTCATGAAAATATAATATATGCCTTTATTTTTGTTGAGTTGTCTTACAGAATACTGCGTAAACTTTGTTTAAAACTTGGGGATTACTTGAGCTATAGAGATATCCTGAAGAGATCACGTTCTGAGTATTCAAATACCAACTTTAAAATGAATACTAACTTCCTTCTATTTATGTGTGCAAAGAAAATTTGTCTTTGACAAATCTTTGTACTTAGAGTATTTCCGTACCTGTTAGCTTTCGTACTTGTTTACACTTCGATCGAACGTAATTCTTAAGATGAAATTGGAAAATATAATTAGCATTTTTGCCTTAATTTGAAAATCAATTATGTCAAAGATATTGCGAGCAAATTCGAGATGCCTTTTTATATTCCGAAAAATAAAAAAAGCATCGAATCGAAAACCAACTAAGGCGGGGTAGAGCGAATGTACATGAGAGAGCTCATCAAACCCTCCAGGGCACAAGAAGATCTCGTGCATCGGAGACCGCCCCGCAGCTGCGGGCGACACAAGAAGAACAGCTGCCTGCCGCAGCGTTGGCGAGCATGCGAAGAGACGGTGGGTTGTTTTCAGAGGGCGAAGGGAAAGACGCGTGTCAACGCAAGGGCGAGACGGAGTAGTTGGGTGTCATGTGAGGGTGTGCAAAGAAAGTGTGGTGGCCTCTGCGGCCATTGGCATCAGCCAAGTGGGAAGATGTGCGGAGTGAAGAAGTCGCCGAAACGACTGATGAAGGCGAGGAAAAAATGTGAATGCGATCCGGCCCCGTGAATGTGATCTTTCATTAAGACTTTAGTAGACACAAAAATTCTACAAGTCGAAATATATGTTCCTGAAGAAATAAAGATCTCAATGCCTGATTAGGACATAGTTTGTTGGCCAAAAGATATGGTCACTGAGGATGATATAATGAATATAAAAGAAAATACACACCGTAAAGTTTTTCTCATTTACCTCTGCTTTTAGAATCTTCGGATGAACTAGTCAATATGCGAGTCCTCAGTAAGTGGATAACAAGATTGATTGATTGATTGATTGTTAGCGATTCCGGGCGATTAAACTAAGGCTATTGGTCCCGTTGGTGTAGTGCACGCTTTTTTTCTCAGTGGTGGCGAAAATCTTCCCCCGTTGGATGGCGACATCCGGCGCTAACGTACCGCCGGGTATCGGGTATCTCCGACCAGAACGGCATCATCCCAGCCGAGACACTCTAAGCTCCCGACAAGTCTTCCAGCATGTGTGGTAGTGTAGTGAATGTTAGAGTAAGTAAGGGGTAAAGATATGGTAAGTAAGAGGAAGGAAAGTTCGCGCGCGGTCCGTGTCCTGTTTGTTAAAGTACTGCTCCGTCATTCACCCGGTGTTCATCAGAGAAACCAGAGAAAACTACCTATCAGAGTAGCAGGCCACTACAAGTCTCCAGACAAAGACTGAATTCGACCTAGCTGACAAGCTAGTGTCGAAAATCCTGCCACCGTCGGGACTGGAACCTAGGATCTCCCTGTCAGAGACACTGCAGTGACGTCACTTGACGCCCTGAGCCACCTTTCCCGTGGGAGAGCAGGCGAACTGGCAGATCGGTGCATTACGAAGCAGAGAGAGGCAACTCTAGACCCAAGATTGCGTGCAGAGGTTCACGCTAGAACGAGAGCCGACACGTAGGGTAATAGCCGCGAGGTATTGAGATTCCCTGGCGACGCTCCCGTCTGCCCTGGCGGCCCGCTATCGGCGCGCAGTTATTCCAGAGAGCGCTAATGAGGGCTCAAATCGCCCGCTGTGTAATTTACGATCTGCCAATATCGCTCGCGCGAAGATAGCGGCTTCAAGGTATTCGCGCGCATGCGCGGAGCGGACGTTCGGGAAATACGCTCACGGCGTCTAACTGAACGATGATAACGCGAGGGGGCGCCACGTGACGGAGGGTGAGGTTAGCTCACGGATGCAACCGGTGGAGGAACATTAAATGATGTAGTGTGAATTTTTTCTTTCGATTTTGCTAATTTAATCTATGTATTTTATCATGCTCTATGTTGGGCAGCCATTTGTGAGGGTTTTATATTTAACTAATTAACTTCCACTAATTAAATATGTTACCCGGTTAATATTACGTTCATTACAATACTGATTAATATTACTATTTCAAACATTACATTGATTTTATATACATGGGGTCGACAAATAATACGTTACTTTTTTATTTTATAATTATATATGGACGTGCGACTCTGTACAGAGCCGCGATTCCTGGATGTTTTGATGTAATATTTTTTGATGGCTACATCTACAAATTATCGGCCTTTTTACTTTGTTTGGAAATAAATAATTGACATTTATTCTCAAGATCTACATTGAGTTTGCTGTTGGTCTTTGAGCTCATTAATGATTTAACTTTAATTTGTATAGTCACAAATTCCGTACGGTATTTCTTGTATAAATGTTCGTAAGCTTACGGAAATATCTTCCACGCCGGTCTTCAAGAGGTTTTCTGTCCGGATGTCGTCGATGGGATGTCTTCACGATACTCATGCTAGCGGGCAGCGGGAGAGTTTTTGTAATGTTCCGCGAATATCCTGACTGTTAGTTAATAATACACTATAATACGATCTATTCCATTAATGCAGTCTGCGAACGTGACTTTCCCTTCCTGCGCCTCGGATGAAACGCCTACTGCGCGACTGGCTGTCATTTTAGTTAACTTAAAACAATATGAATGCCCAGTTACGAATCTATTCTACATTAATTCCCCACGTACGTAGTTTATTTTACATGAATCCTTGAAACCACAAAATACTACGCAAGCTAAAAATGATACCGTGAAAAAACCAATTATATACATGAACAAATCACACAATTGACGTAAGTTTCCCGTTTCCTAACAACAAAATATTGCCCAGCGTTATAAGGTTTCTGATAACCGAGCAATTATCAGAACCAGTTAACAATCGTGGTACATGTCAGATTTAATTTTTTTCTAATTTTAAAGTTTCACATTTACTTACTTACTAATGTTAAGGTTTGAGATTTCATATTTCCTCCCATAATTCTCTCCAAGAGAATGTGTAGCACCACCACCCAACTGTTTTCATTTTTCCTTCATAACCACATCCTCTCGATCCAAGTAAGTTATGCAGTGTATATCGAGCTCCGCATTGAAGGCAATAATAAGCAATAACATCAGTAAAAAATAAAATTGGGTTTTGGTATGTGTAAAATTTGGTTGTGTCCGAAATAATGTTATTTTGTAGTGAGACAATTAAAAGAAGAAAATATTTATTGAAGATTTGTCTTTATCTGAAAACGAGATACGAGAAAAAATGCGGCCCTTAGATTAAATTTTGTATGAGTAAATAGGGATAGAGTGCTACCTGCAATGGAGTAGATTGGTAGACGGGAGATGCGTAAATATAATTCTCATAAGAGGATACATGCATATGAAAGCGTGTATTACAGAAACTCGAAAAGGATGTGATAATATAATCCTGTAAAAAAATAGCAAATCAAATGTAATTGAATAAATACGAAAAGAAGTGCACTCCTCATCATAAAAATTGCTGTACTCGAAAAAAAGAGGTGGGCTGAGAGGTTTTGCAGAGGAAAACTCAAACAATAAAAATATATTACAATATTTTATGTGATAAATAAAGGTTAATTGCTCTGTCTAGAAGAACATCAGTTATTTTTGATGATTACTTCTAAATGCATCTACTTTTTGACGAGGAGAGTATGCAACGATGCATCATATAATACCAAACGAGGCCGAGGGTAACTTCACAAAACACGACTCACAAACACCCATCTAGTAATCTCGTTTTTTATCACCGAGAGGTCGCCCTCTCCCAAATTAATTAGCGCTTTCTCTCTCTCTCTCTCTCTCTCTCTCTCTCTCTCTCTCTCTCTCTCTCTCTCGCGACTGGGACTACATTAAAAGAAACCCTTTTAAATTTATAGGTCCGAAGAATTTTTCCTAGCCGTAAAACTAGGAGATACGCGGTGTCGCCTGGAAACTCGCCCTATAATCGCCGCCGTTGTTTCAGACGCTACAAGCAGCGGCGCAGAGTGCATTATTCCACGCGGCTATCTCCGGATATTTCTCTTTTGTGCAAAACACTTCGAGTTCCCTTCCGAAAGTCTGGAGTACAAGAGTGAGGTTTTTTATTCCCAGTCACAATACTCTTGACAGTTTTAGCGAAATAATTTTACCAAATGAATATTTTTAGGGAATGGAGTTTTACGTCATCAGAAATAAAAGTTAGAAATTAGAAAATGCATTAGAAAATGAAGCTTTAGTTTCGGGATGTAGAGTTTACGAACTATAACAACTAGTAAAAAAGCTGCTAAACAAGAACGTACACAAAATTAATTTCCAAAAACATCACACAAATAAAAATACCCTCGAATAAACACTGCAATAAACATTTTTTATAATCTTCACTATACTGGAACAACCTTCTTGAATACAGAAAGATTAACTGACTAGGTAGTAGTATGTACAATACTATTAGAACAACATTTTTTTAGCATTCTAGTATTTGCCATGAACTGAAAACGGTGCTGTTCCATGACGCAAGATGTGAAAGCAAAATTTTAATGTCGTGCACCTCTTCCTTGAATCTTTGTTGCTTGACGTACTGTGGCGTAAGGAGAAACGACTTATATGTAAAATCAGTCAGTTTCCGTACCTCGACGGATAGCTTCGGCGTGAGCGTCCCTGATTGGAGGGAAAAAAAAAACCCCGCGCGCAATGGTAGTTCGACGCTGTGTGCTCGCCAATCAGCGAGAGAAAGATCACCGCCACTCCGCGATAAACATGCCACATACACTTACGGGGACTATTAACCTTAATAGTGACGTGTTTCGGAAATATTAATTATTAAGCAATCGAAAAGAAACACAGATGAGAGTTCTCTGTAGAGTCCTTGTCCTCACCGCCAGCCATGCTGCCACGCCCCTAGAGGGGAAAGGGTTCCCACTCACCGCCTCCGCCGGACAGACTGCGCTGGCTGTGACCGCGGGGTGCGATGCAGCAACGCTCAACGCCGATTTTCACGTTGCGCGTAAACGTGCCGTTGAGGATGCCAGTAACTGGCACGTAGAGAATGGTAAGGTGTAACCCCCTTGGTCGCAAGTGACTGCAAAACATTCGGCGCCAGTCGCTGGCGATGCCCAGTAGAACAAGAAATTTGGTTTCTGGAAGCTCACGCGCTCCGCTCACCATGGGACCTCTTGACCCCCAATACGTGTGTATAATGCTTATATACTTTCACGCTGAACCAACGAAGCTTATTATTATTATCTATTATTATTATATTATTATTATTATTATTATTATTATTATTATTATTATTATTATTATTATTGTTATTATTATTTAGTATTTATAAAATAGCTGCGAAACTGAAACCTGTCTTTGAATAACAGGAAGATTAAACTAAAGAAGTTTGACCGGTTATATACAGAATCGAAATTTGTGGATATTTTTGACAGAATATAAGGACGCGCTAGCCAGAAATGCGCACTTTTGGCAATGCAAAATAAAATGGCGATAGTAGCTTCCAAGGACTAATAAGATAAAAATGTTTACGTAACTGTTGCTTTTGCACACTGTTGCATTTCATAAGGCGAGTGCACGAAAGCGCATTCATAAGCTAAGAGTAACCATAAAAATATCTCATCTTGCATGCCATTCGATGGTTCTTATTTCCACCATGGCATTATTAGTAACTGTGTGAACAGCTATGCCAGTCGCACAGAGGCCAGACTGACTAGTTGCTGGGAAACCCTAACCGGCACTCCCGTAATTCCGCAACGTGAAAATCAGCTTTGCAATTCGGGTAGTCGAGATCGCTAAGACAAGTAGTTAGGCGACCTGGAATCGAAGATTGGCGGTCTCGAATACTGCCTCGGACATGGATGCATTTGTAGATCGTCGGTTTACACATCATCACTCATATCCTTCCTTAAAGAAGTATTAAAATTCATGCGCAAGAAGAGGTTGCTTGCCCTTAATGGAGCGTGCAGTTTTGCTCAAATAAAAAATATCAGCTTTAGAAACCACAGGTTACTCAACGACCACGCCCGCGCGCAGCTTCACGAACTCACCTCAAGTGGAACTTAGGCCATTCTCGCCTACAACGTAGCCACTTGCGAGTTAGCCTTGGGCCATTTCGGCTATGTAACTCCATAAGAAAAAAAATGTGAACAGTCCCGAAAGCTCATTGACGAAAAAAGTCTTCATTACCTAGGAAAATGTATTAATACTAAATATGGTTTAGAGTGGTTAAGGAAGACTGTAAATTGACTTCACACCACAATGCAATGGAAATCTCTATGGCTTTACATCGGACTTGAACTGACTGAGTGTTAAAGTATTTGTGCGCATCTGCTCAAACGTCTTGCGTAGCCGTTTTTAACAAAGTTCGTCCATCATTTTCCACTTTTCATGTATCCGGAGATTATACTACTAAAATGTATGATTATACTTATAAATGAGCATCTTCATTGGTGTAAGAAAAAGTCTTCTTACAATTCATTTGTAGCTAGTATGAATTGTGTAGTATGAAAAATTTGTTTGTTTAGCGCGTATGAATTCCATTCTAAAAGGAGAGCAATAAATCTTATCCTAATTAAACCATCATGCAGTACACTCCTCCAAACTAAAACATTTCCGAAAGTAGTTATTGATCCTTGTTCAATGGTAGTGGATTTCGTTTAGTTTACATGCAATAAAAAGTAAAATTTATTTGAAATTCCAATAATTTTATTTTCCTTTATATTATTATTATTATATATTATATTATATATTATTCTAACTATTAATTAATTGTTTGATTTTTGGTTTGATTTTATTGGGGTGGTTATATTGCACGCGATTTTATGTAGCCCTGATTATGGCCAATTTATCAGAGAAAACGTCGTGTATAAGGATTTAATGTCATACATTTTCTTAACTACGCCCAAAACCGCACTCCGTCGCTTGAAACTTTGCTACGTTCGGTAGTCAACATTACGTAACAAAAATGCAAAGATAAACAAAATTTAAAACAATCTCGCATTGAAAGCAATAAGAACACTTCTACATAATATACAATGAAGTCGAAATGGGTGAAATTACTTCCAAAGTTTGCATCTTCGACTTGTTTGCAAGCAATGCGCTGTTCCTGCATCCGTCTAATTTCTTGAAGTTTCACTTCGAGCGGGAGAGCTTCTTGCTCGCTCTACGGTGCGATCCTTGGGCAGAGAGATTTACGGGGCGAAAGTAGAATAATTCGTTATTTGAAGGGTTATCACCGCGACTAAGCTGCCACTCGCTTAGTTGAACTTTTTTAATCTAGGGTTAAAATCCGCAGTCATGGTTTGTAAGTAATAGTTAGAGAGCGGTGGTTTTCCTCTAGTTTTTCGACCAACGTAAACATGGAGGTGGGAAGACTTTTGCAACGAGTCTCTACTTTTAGCCCTCATTTCTTCAACCCTGGTCTCCATATTCCTACGTAGTGTTTTTGTCTTGAGAACAAAAACTAATGGTTAATTAATCACTCTTTTTGACGCAAGGAAAACGATTAAATTTTGCAATAACTCCACCATCATTAGCAAAGATGCTATCAGGACCTATGGATCCTGAGGATCAAGAGGTTTGCCAATTTTATTTGAGACGCTTGTATATTTACCGATCAAAGCTTTAGTACATTACCCAGTAGTATACGAGCAGAATGCAAGCTGATAAAACTGCAACAAAATATTTTCCCAAAACAGAGCCCTTGCACGCACAAAACAGCAACACTTAAAAATATTCTCTACAACACTACAATCAATTATTTTAACAAAACAGTTTTCATGAAAACTGCAATAAAGTGCGTAGAAAAAACTGTTATATAAATTACAGCAAATATTAATAGCTGCGAAGTCTTCCTTAGAAAATACTGTTTGCCATAGACACGTCAGCAGTGTTAGAAGAAATACACTGGAAGCAATTCAGTCGATATGCGCAGTATCAGATTAACGCGAAATATCACAACACAAAATATTTCCTTTTTAAGTCATAAAAGAAACTGTTTCATTGTTTGGTGTTTTCTCCAAGTCTTGGACATTAAATAAAACTATTACGCAACTTCTCCAAAAGGCTTGAGACTGTACAGTTTTCTCTCAACTGTACAGCATTGGAAATTAATTCGTAGATGCCGCAAGTGGGCGCAAGTCGCAGCGTAGTCCATCCACGAGCGGTTGCTCAAGCTCAGGGCGGGAGCTGGCAAGGCCGCGGTGCATCGCTGGTCGCACGCCTCCCGCCGTGGGACTGGCCAGCACCGCTGGAGACCGTGATTAAGGGGGCGGACGCCGGCGATGCTGGGCGGCACGTGCTGTCTTGATTGCAACGCTGGGCAGGCGGGCGCTGGGCGATCGTGATGGGCGGCGCTGCGGCGCGGGCGGACGACGCTGGGCGGGAGGCGGGCGCTGGGTGGGCGAAGCGAGTGAGAGGGTGGGCGGCGCTGGCGGCGGGCGCTGGGGCGGGCGACGCTGGCGTGCGGGGGGCGCTGGCGGGCGTGAGGGCGTAGGGATGGGGGCAGGGCGGGCAGGCGCTGGGCAGTGCGGGCGGGCGTAGGATGGCGCGCAGGGGGGCAGGCGCTGGCCGGGCGGCGCTGCGGCCGCGACGCTGGGCGTGCGGCGGCGTAGGGATGCGGCGAGCGGGCAGGCGCTGGGCGGCGAGCGGCGTAGGGATGGCGGGCGCAGGGCGGCGCGCTGGCGGGCGGGCGCTGGCGCGAGCCTCTTGCGTTGACGGCGGGCGTGGGATGCGGCGCAGGGGGCAGCGCTGGCGCGCGGCGGCGTAGGGAGGGCGGCGCAGGCGGGCAGGCTGCGGCGGGGCTTTGGGGCGGGCGACGCTGGGGTGGCGGCGGGCGTAGGATGGCGGCGCAGGGCGCGGCAAGGCGGGGCGGGGCGGGCGGGCGTAGGGATGGCGGCGCAGGCGGGCAGGCGCTGGCGGGCGGGCGCTGGGCGGGCGACGCTGGCGTGCGGGCGGGCGTAGGGATGGCGCGCAGGCGGGCATGCCCGCTGGGCGGGGCGGGCGGGCGTAGGATGGCGGCGCAGGCGGCAGGCGCTGGGTGCGGGCTGGCGGGCGACGCTGGGCGTGCGGCGGCGTAGGGATGGCGGCGCAGGGCGGCAGGCGCTGGTCGGCGGGCGCTGGGCGGGCGACGCTGGCGTGCGGGCGGCTAGATGGCGGGCGCGCGGGCAGCGCTGGGCGGGCGGGCGGCGTAGGGATGGCGGCCGCAGGGCGGGGCAGTGCGCTGGCGGCGGGCGAATGGGCGGGCGTAGCTGGGCGTGCGGCGGCGTAGGATGGCGGCGCAGGCGGGCCGGGCGGCCGCTGGCGGCGGGCGCGGGGACCGCTGGTGGGCGGGCGGGCGTAGGGTGCGGCGCAGGGCGGCGGCGCTGGGGGCGGCGCTGGGCGGGCGGGCTCTGGCGGGCGGCGTGGGCGGCGGGCGCTGGGCGGCGTGCGCTGGGCGGTCGTCTGCTGCGCTGGGGGGGAGGGCGGCACGGGGCGGAGGGCGAAGCTGGGCGGGCGACGCTGGGAGAGCGGTTGCGACCGCAATAACCGCGTTGCGGTCGCCCGACCCTTGCCCGCCTTTGAGCGCGCGGGGAGAGCGCTCGTAATTGCGCATTAGCCTCCATCAGCAGCTGCAACTGCGTCTCTCTCTACTGTGCAAATTAACCAAGGAATGTCACACGCATAGATGGTCTTTTGTCACTTAAATTCGAGAAACGAAGAAATGGAGGCTTTACAAGCATGTTACCTGTGTGGGCATGCCTTTAACGAAAGAAGTCAGAGAGAGAGAAAAGGCAATACATGCAAACAAAAATGCTTCTTATTATCAGTTTTAGAAGAATTCGATGTTATGATGCGTACCTGCCAACCGCTTATGAGTTACTAGCTTGTCTGGATAGTATATTAGCGGAAAATTTGGCCTGAATTTGGGTACTTTAATATTGTACCTGTAACTTTGTGCGGGTACGAATAACTTTGTATTGTTAACAACTTTCCCGATTTCTCCCCTCTGCATACGTCGATAAATCAGGCAATAAATTGAGAATATTAAGTACTTATTTAACAATCACCTACCAATTTACTAGAAACGGTAAATCTTAGAAACTAAGGAGACTAATAGATTGGAATTGTTCTTGTAAAACGAAAGTACACATGTGCTGTTTCGTGATACAGTTACTCAATATTCTTGGATCAACTCGTAGGCTGCCACTAAAAAAAATACTTTCAGAAGTTGTATAACCTATTTATGATGCTTGTTTGTTCCAAAGAACTTTAAAGTGAACACACAATCAGAACCATGCGCGGGAATTTAAAAGAACAAACCAACTTGGAACACGGCAGACATATCTGTGTTTGACAGGCAAAAAAGGGGCGTGACCCATGACGCAGTAAGACGTTTAAATACAGTAGCCATTTAAATGCGACTAACAAAAAATAAAAGTACCATACCAGTACACAAATTCTTAACAGTTCTATCACATTGAAAACTAAAATTCTCCAGTTTCGCCCTCGCCCCTTAACAGTCCTAACTCGTAAGTTTAAAACTCGAATAGTTCAGCCGGCATAATGTCTGACTCATAATTCAATGCCGTGTCAGAATGATAATTAATGTTCCCGTCCGGATCAGAATAATAAATATAATATAAAAATCATATAATTGAACAATAATATTTAATATAATTAATAATATAACATAATAACAATATAACAATATAATACTATAATAATATAGGAATATAATAATAAATAATCAGAATAATAGACTAGGCGTTTCACTGATAGCCAAACTCTGAATCCGAACAGCCTAAAGAAAAAGAATAATCTCTTCCTTCTCACTAGTTGAGTGAGTCCTCTGTTTTCCGTTTCCCATACTTAGTGCAGTGTCCCCCTGTCAATTTTATCCCCTTCCATTTATGATCGAAGTTCTTTGTTATGTCCCATAACCTTACATTCAATTGGATATTGAGAAATAAGGTCACCATCTCTAGCTGCGCGCAGGCCGTAAAGTTTATCCCGTGTACATGTGCGCCCTTGTAGAGTGTATCATTTGCTGTAAAAACGGATTTATATGGCTTACGTGTGTGAAGATTTTTAGTAATTGAAATGTCCCGTGATCGCGTTCCAGACACCGTACAGGGTCATCCCAGTAGTGGGGATGCTGTTTCACTGCTTGAGTCAGCAGGATTTGATATCAAGGTTTTCTACCTTAAGGGAAGTCGATTTCGTCTTCTCTTCTTCGACGATGCCGCCGTTGAGGTCCTCTTCTAGAGTTCTTCTTGGTCTGACCCCTGCCCTTCGACCTGTCCGGCAAGGGAGGGCCCAACCGATAGCTTCGCTACCGCCGGCATAAGTCTCAGGGTCATGAGGGTACTCAAGCTCCGCCACCACCTACAAGATCATGTGTTCCCTCGATAGAGTACATGACCTTGTAAAAAACAATGGAAACACCAGTAGTCCTATACGAGAGTAAAAATTAGATTCTCTCTATAAAAGAAAAAAATAAATATTCAAATTACAGACATGAAATTTTTAAAGAGAGTAAAAGGTTGAACTTTGCTAGATAAACAAAGAAATGAAGACATAAGAAAATAATCAAATATATAGTTTAAATGCTTCTATGCAACTATATAAACAAGACCAGACAAAACATTTTGAAAGAATGGAGCACAATCGGCTACCTGCAGTACAGCACAAGAGGAAGAAGGAGTGTAGGAAGACCACGCAGAAGATGGTTTGATATGTGAAGACAGAACAGGCCTCCGCCTAATCCTGGAAATGCAGAAGAAGAAGAAAACGGAACTTTCTGAAGGTCAATTATGCTCATGTTATATGCTCATGTTATCTGGAGAGCACTAGTCTCCCTGACTAGCTATCATTCTCCTCTTCTCTACCTCATGAGAACTGTCCTGAAACGCTTTCTTTCACAACAGATAGCGGCCGTACCCAAATCAGACACATTTCGGGTGGAAAAGGTTTGTTTCCGATCGTTCTCAGCTCTTGTCGCGCGCTACGCTGTAGAAAGATCTGGTATCCGTCTGTTTCGTCAGATACTTTGTTTAAGAATTAAGAAAACGTGAACAGAACACACTTTTCCCCGTAACACGTCACACATAGTTTTTAAAAACACACGTAAAATAAATAATAATAATAATAATAATAATAATAATAATAATAATAATAATAATAATAATAATAATAATAAATTTTTTGATATATATCACAATAAATTTAGAGCTTTTGAAATATGAAATTCTCTGAATCCTATTGAAAGCTCCTACATCCTTGAAATATACTGAAACCAAATGTGATGTTGCTCATGACCATGTAGTTCATATGAAAGAGCATTTAATGGATTACTCGAATGTCAATTCCGGTGATCATTTTCAAATATTAGTTGTGTTCTCTCTAACCTTAAACAAAAATAGTTTCAAATTTACTTCTCAAAATAATGATCATCTCCTTCACCTGAGATTTTCGTCAGAATCCATCAGTGAATATTACTAGAAATGTCTGCAAATCTTTTGAACACCAGAAAATGTTGATTAGTCCCATCGTGAGGGATTTTATAATAATGAAACTACGCATATTCATCCCAAGAGTTCGTACGCACATTCACAAATTCCAGTAAAACATATTCATACACACATACAAGCGAAGCCCGTCTCCGTGAGATATTTTCATCGCGCACCAGGTATGTTCCATTGTGGGCGCTGCCGCAACAGTGCTCAATGGCCCGCGAATGACAAGAGCGCAGCGGGCGCACCTGACCGAGGCGCATTCTGGCAGCCGGCGGCGGCGGCGAGATCCGCGTCCCCTAGACGCATTGTGCGACCCCGCGCACGCTACCGGAAGACATTCAACTCCCCCAACCCCGACCATCTGCCCGCCCCCCACGACACCCTTTCCTGATTTTCCAACGTCTGCCTCCGACCTCTGCTCCCCACTCCAGGACATTAACCCCACTCCGCGGGAATGGTGTAACGGTTTGCGTATCGGACTGTTATGCCAGTTTGCGGGTTCAAACCCAATCGAAGCCGTGGATTTTTAAGGGCGAAAAAATCCTTCGTTTCGTACGCCTTCCTTCGGAGGGAAAGTAAAGCCGGCTGTCCCATGTTAGTTGATTTACTTGCATGTAAAAGATCCTCAAGCCTAAATGACGCCTCTGAACTAAATTCAAATTGCCTGTTTCTCGCCCATGAAATACCTCCTTTCTCTGCTTGGTGAAAGGAGCGTAGCGAAATTTGCGTGGTCAGACGAAAGAGCAGGCCTCATGGCCTGAGTCTCGCCATGTAAAATCAGGCATAAATTTAATTCAATTCATCTGCCCGCCCCCCACGACACCCTGCCCTGATTTCCCAAGGCCTGCCTTCGACCTCTGCTCCCACTCCGGGACATTAACCCCACCCCGCGCGCGGGAATGGTGTAACGGTTTGCGTATCGGAGTAAAGCCGGCTGTCCCATGTTAGTAGATTTACTTGCATGTAAAAGATCCTCAAGCCTAAATGAC
>BOPP01000015.1:580607-607901 GCA_017312745.1 Gryllus bimaculatus | reverse complement strand
TAATTTCAGTTTCCCTGAAATGGTCCGGACCATTTCCTAAAAAAATGTTCCTAATTCTTTTCATAAATTTAGATCTTTTGTCACCTAAAATGGGTTTTGGGAGCGTTACGTTCGCCTCCTGTTTAGGAAGTAGTAAATTTTCCATTCCCATCCATTTTTTCTCCATGTTTGGTTTGCACAGCCAAATTAAGAGGAGGTGCATCCAGTCTTCCGCCTATCACCGCAAAGCACACAGATTGCCATACCACTTGCGTCCTTTTAGTCTACGCTGCATCCACCCGCACACCCAGAACCAAGCGTAATCCCCCTCTTGCGTTCTTTCCGGAGAGTATTATGTAACTTCCGCAACCCAAATGGGCTCGCATGGAATTGAGCTACCACGCGGAACCTTTTTTCAAGCCGTTGCTGCCCAGATCTCTTGGCTTCTTTATATCCGTAAAAGCTATCGGAAATCAGCCTTTCTACTCACGGGTTCCCTATCTCCCACCAATTTCCGGAAGAGACGTCTCCCAACCCTGCTGCGGTCAAGTTAGCCGTTTAATTTTTGTGCGCCCAGTAGGCCGATTGGTCGGCTTCCCTGCCATTGCGCCTCTAAAGCACCTATGTATTAAGTGTGTCATGCCTGTTCATCTGCTAATTTATAATCCAGAGTTAATAGGTTTCATTTAAAATCTTTCCAAATTTCTATACTACCGACTCTTTTTAAGACTCCGGCATTTGCTGCGCACCTTAGACACTCCCTAGAATTAATTTGCAATAAATCTGTTTCGAGGGGGGTTGCTTTCTAATCGAATCTATCCTATCCACTCCCCAGATTTCTGCTCCATAGTCATAGCTGGGAGAACTAACGATATTGAACATTGTTATCGCATACTTTTACGGCAATTTCCGCGAACCCTGCGCACTGCGCAAACGATTTCTTTGAGCGCAATTCTTCCTTTGCTGTGAGCCGTCAATATATTTATTCCATCCCCCATTCATGGAAAATTTCGCCCAAGATATGTAAATGTTTTGACGCCGGTCCAATTTCATTCCCCTAGCGTAGTTACCGATCAAATATATTAGTTTCAAATGCTTCTATGCAACTATATAAACAAGACCACACAAAACGATTTTTGAAAAAAATGGAGCACAATCGCGCTAACCTGCAGTACAAACACAACAGGAAGGAGTTGTAGGAAGACCACGGCAGAAGATGGTTTTGATATGTGAAGACAGAACAGGCATCCGCTCTAAATCCCTGGAAAATGCAGAAGAGAAGAAAAAACGAAACTTTCTGAAGGTCAATTGTATTCTCCATGTTATATTTTCTCATGTTATCTGGGGAGCACTAGTTTTCCCTGACTAGCTATCATTCTCCTCTTCCTTACCTTATGAGAACTAATGTCCTGAAACGCTTTCTTTCACAACAGATAGCGTCCCGTACCCAAATCAAGAACACAATTTCGGGTGGAAAAGTTTGTTTCCGATCGTTTCTCAGCTCTTGTCGCGCGCCTACCGGCTGTAGAAAGGATTCTGGTATCCGTCTGTTTCGTCAGGATTACTTTGTTTAGAATTAAGAAAACGTAGAACAGGAACACACTTTTCCCCGTAAACACGTCACACATAAGTTTTTTAAAAACACACGTAAAATAAATTAATAATTAATAATAAATTAATTAATAATAAAATAAAAAAAAATAAATAATAAATAATAAAAAATTGTATATTATATACTATAATATATATAATATATATACATATATGTATATATATATAATATATATCACAATAAATTTAGAGTTTTTTGAATAGAAATTCTCTGAATCCTATGAAAGCTCCTACATCCTTGAAACCTATACTGAACCAAATTATGTTGCCTCATGACGCATGTAGTTTATATGAGAAGAGCATTTAAATGGATTACTCGAATATTCAATTCCGGTGATCATTTTCAAAATATTAGTTGTTTCGCTCTAACCTTAACCTTAACCCAAAACTTAACCTTAACTAACGCTTAAACAAAAATAGTTTCAAATTTGCTTCTCAAAGATAAGTGATCATCACCTTCTTCACCTGAGATTTTCGTCATAATCATCAGTGAATATTACTAAGAAATCTTTTTGAACACCAAGAAAATGTTCAAACGGAGCAGTGATGTCAAGCTCAAAATGCAGAGGGATGCCTATCCTCCTAACAATGAAAATATCTATTGTATCCAAGCCCCTTGAAGGCCAGCATGGCCGAACAAGAAGAAAAATAAATTGAAAAAAAAAAGAAAACATGTTGATTAGTTCTCATCGTGAGGATTTTGTAACAATGAGACACGTATATGTCATGTCCAGGAGTTCGTACGCACATTCACAAATTCCAGTAAAAACATATTCATACACACATACAAGCGAAGCCCGTCTCCGTGGAGATACTTTCATCGCGCACCAGGTAATGTTCTTCCAGTTGTGGGCGCTTGCCGCAACAGTCTAATGGCCGTCGAATGAACAAGAGCGGCAGCGGGCGCACCTGGACGCGAGGCGCATTCTGGCGGCCGCGGCGGCGGCGAGATCGCGCTCCCTAGACGCATTGTTGCGACCCCGCGCGCACGCTACCGGGAAAGCCATTCAACTCCCCCCACCCCAAACCCACCCATCGACCATCTGCCCGCCTCCCAGCGACACCCTGCCTGATTCTCCCAAAGCCTACTCCGACCCCCTGCTCCCTCACTCGGAACTTTAACCCCACCCCGCGCGTGGGGATGGTGTATACGGTGTGCTTATGGACTGTTATGCCAGGTTGGGCGGGTCAAACCCAATCGCAAGCCCGTGGATTTTAAGGGCGAAAAAATCCTTCGTTTCGTTACGCCTTTCCTTCGCGAGGGGAAGCTAAAACCGGCTGTCCCATGTTAGTAGATTTACTTGCATGTAACAGATCCATCAGCCTCAATGACGCCTCTGAAGCTAAATTCAAATTGGGCCTGTTTCTCGCCCAAAAAAATAGCCTTCCTTTCTGTGCTAGTTGGTGAAAGGAGTGTAGGCGAAATTTTGCGTGTCAGACGAAAAGAGCAGGCCTCATGGCCGTGAGTCTCGCCATTTGTAAAATCAGGCATAAATTAATTCAATAATCTGCCGCCCCCACGACACCCTGCCCTGATTTCCGAAGGCCTGCCCTGTCGACCTCTGCTCCCCGCTCCGGCATTAACCCACACCCCCGCGCGTGGGATGGTGTAACGGTTTGCCGTAGCGAGACTGTTATGCCAGTCGGCAGGTTACAAACCCGATCGAAGCGCGTGGATTTTTAAGGGCGGAAAAAAATCTCATTCCGTACGCCTTCCTTCGGGGAGGGGAAAGTAAAGCCGTTCTGTCCGCATGTTAGTAGGATTTACTTGCATGCAAAAAGATTCTCCAAGCCTAGATGACACCTCTGAGCTAACATTGAAATCGACTGTTTCTCGCCCAAGAAATCCTCCTTTCTCTGGTAGTTGGTGAAAGGAAGCGTAGCGAAATTTGCGGTGATCAGACGTAAGAGCAGGTCTAATAGCCCTGAGTCTCGCCAACGTAAAAAAAGGCAATAAATTCGATCTCAAATCATCTGCCCGCCCCCCACGACACCCTGCCCTGATTTCCCAACACCTGCCTCCGACCTCTGCTCCCCACTCCGGGACATTAACCCTATCTCCTGCCTCTTTTCGCCTCTAATTCGACCCTTACCTGCCGCTGCCTGGTGGAGAATTTTAGCGGTCGACTGCTCTGATCCGTAATTTCCCTGGTTCCTCCTATTAACACTAGACGAATGCCGGAGAAGTACCATAACAAACGGGCTATGGACCTCGCGCAATCTTTCTTTCCTCTTCCTTGTCCTTTCTTTATCCCTTACTTACACACACCTACACTCGCATGCACTACACTACCACACATGCCGGGGGACCGGTCGGGAGCTTAGAACTTGTCCTGGCTGAGACGCTGCTCCGCTGGTGGGAGATACCTGGACGGTGACAACCACTGGCGCTAGCGGACGTTATGTCGGCGCCGGATCTAACCATCCATCTGGAGAAGATTAATGTCGCCTCCCACGATAAAAAAATACATACACTACATTTACGGGACTAATGATAATTGCAGTTGACTCGCCTAGAATCATTAATGAATCACTCCATTCGATCTCTACCTTCTCTCTGCCTGTAATTGCTTTTATAGTCACCTTTACTATCACCCCGCCTAGCCCCCGCGCACAACCACTCAACCTTCTCCATCGCTTTTGGGTTCGTTCACAATGGGGGCACGTTTTCGACTCCTGCTCTGTAGCTGGGTTGAATTCAGACGCGGTGTGAAGAGTTCTAACGGTCGGCTGCACCGATAGTAATTTTCCGTGGTTTCTACGACAAATACCAGGCGAATGATTGCGTATTACAATAACAAGCAATCCATGAAGCGTGCACATTAGAGCTTCTATTCTTCTTTGTTCCGTCCTCCCCCCTAGACACTTCCATTCACATTTACGTGAACTTTCACTTTCCTCGGGAGACCAGTCGAAAAATTAGACCTTGTTCCCGCTGGTGGTACCTTGGTGGAGGACTTCAATGGATGGAAGAAAACACACCATGAATTGTGGGCGTCATCGTAGCCCTCTGAGAGCAACCCAGGGGAAATGAAATCACCTAGCGGCGAATTTAAATACTACACGTTTCCTATCACAGATCTACAATATATCTAAAAAATAAAATGAAATAAATAAGTAATAAATTCAAAAACGCATTGACATAAATACGAAATGTCAATAACATAACCAGCACTAACAAATGTAAACAAAAATACCCAATACGTAACATTGAAATCGATAACTCATAACCTTCCTCGTGCAACTGCACATTGCGTTAGGACCAGCCCCTCCACCTCTTTCACTTTCCCAGCGTTCTGGGCTGTGCCCTTCAAAGCCGTTCCTTCCCTGCAAGCGTTTCGAACGCGCTCCAGCAGCCGACCGTGCCTCGTGCTTCCAGCATGTGCGCAGAGCGTTAAGGTGATGTGTTAGTGCCAGTACTCAACTGTTTATTACATGCATGAATTAACAACAGTTGTTTGTTTGCATGCATGAATTAACAACATTTTTATAAGTTGGTATTACTTTTTTAGTTGAAGTTGGCTTCAGCTCCCGCACTTTTCTTTGTTTCTGCGTGCACACAAATCCCCGTTGGTTGGTTCGTAAGCGAATTATCGTCAAATAGGGTGTGATTCTATGTGGTTCATTTTCATTTAGAGTAGTTCTCTATTTTACTACAACAGAAACTGCTGCAGGAGCCCATTTTGTTCATTATTTTAATTATAAGCATAGTGCCAGTATTTCTGGTTACAACGAATTTATTAGAAATTTTTGATCAATTACTTTTCAGAATGTCCAGTGAGGTGTATAACAATTAATACTATATGGGTCCTCAAAAATGTACTACCTGTTGAAAAAAAATGTATTTTCAATGTGTAACTTCTTCAATATCTTCATAAGCGTATTACCGCGAATGTTGTTTTATAAGAGGCTGTACTAATTTAGACTTATTTAATTAAAAAAATATGCCGATGAGGACCCATTGTTTTTTCTCATCATCTTCAATAACAGTATTTTGTATGAAAGCAATTTTGAAGGTACTTCACTCCTCCCTCTGTAAAATCGAACCTACTACCTTGAAGCCCTTCGGCCCGACGGTCGCGCTGTCTGGCGGAAAGCGCGAGAGGTGACAGCCGCAGCTGGAGCACCCCGCTGCGTTGGCCACTTTTGATTGCGGTCTATTCGGGGGCTGAATGCATCGATTTACGATATCTCGCTCTCCAACGCCGGGAAAACGGCGGACAAGGCGTCGCCAGGCGGAATTTGCTCGCCTCTCGCCGCTCGCCGCTCGCCTCTCGCCACTCGCCGCTCGCCGCTCGCCTCTCGCCTCTCGCCTCTCGCCTCTCGCCGCTGGCCTCTCGCCTCTCGCCGCTCGTCGCTCGTCGCCTAGTGAACAGAGATTCCGCTTGTGACAGAACGTAACATAACACTCGTCATTTGGGAGATGGAAGTTTTGAGGCGGTGATTTTCGGATTTCCTCTTGCTTCGGGGACACATGGAAATATATCGTAAAGTGCCGTGAAAATATAACACTTGTTATTTCAAATCACATTACTCAGTGAATACGCAATTAAGTTAAATTTTTATATTCAATATAACTTTGAATTGAGGAGCAACTTTCTAATAAATACAAAATTATATTTATACTCATTTTTTTTGTTTATTACTACTTGGCCAACTGGGCCTCATGTAATTATTAAAGCGTTTTTCTTTTCATTCGATTATATAACTGTATTGCATCAGTAATTTTATGAGAATGCCACATCGGGTGAATATCCATGACAATGGGTTGAAAAAAATTACATAAGATTTTCGTTTTGGGTTTGGGTTTTGTTTGAGAATTTTGAAATGTAAGGCAAAAGGAATCTGTTTAATTTTAGGATACAACAGAGAAAATAAGTGGAGGGAATTGAACGGTCATTATATAAGTGGCTAATGCCGCATTCATTATATAATTGGAAATTTGTATAAATCAGGGTACTTTCGTAGTAATACGGAGGAATTTGGTTAGGAAAATCTGAATACAAAGGGTATTGGTGTAGCAATCGAGGCCCGTACGTAAGCGGATCATTGATTGGTAGAAGTGAAATGCAAAATATAATCAGAGGGATGATGACTTTTTGAGAATTGGATACAACGGATGAATTTGGTGGGCGGCCAGAGTTATATTACGGTGTACGATGTTTGATTCCCAAGTGATTCTCCTGTCGAGTAATTCATCAAGAGGTTTTACTGATTCCTATTTATTTATATATTTACATATCACAAAGAAATAAAACACCTTGACGAAAGAAAATGTCCAATGCTGGAAATTTATTGCGAGCTTGGCTAAACTCTCACAGCAAGGAACACGAACGTAAAAGTGGTATTTGCTATAGCGTTGACTTGGTAGTGTAAAAATTTGTTCAAGAGACTTCTTTCTTAAACGTATAATTGTATTCCTCCACATCTGAGGGATTTCAAAAGTTGGCTTACGTCAGTCCAGCCTTGGTGCTGTAGTTCACACCTCAATAACTGACAGTGAAGGATAGTGAAACAATACCATCTTAGAGATAGTGTTTCGACCTTCCGGTCTCATCAGAAAAGCAATGAGCCTATGACGCCATTGTCTTGAAGCAAGATAAAACTGTTTTTATAGTTTCACCACTCCATTGTCTGCAGGCTTAAGATTTGCGGGAACCAAAGACGTGCGGGCGCTTATATATTCATTACGAATAATAATCTGAAATTCATTAGTTTGTCTTCCGCAAAGTTATGTTACAATATTTACCAGTCGATCCATCAATAATATCATGGAGTCTCATTAAAAACTTTAACGAACACATAATTATATCTATGACGTTACTTCTCAAGTTTCAGTTTTACATACACGTCACACATTGCAAGCGAAGAAAATATTTCTTCGGCCAAGGAACTCGTTAGAACTTTCCGATTTTTAACAGCGCATTATATTAACTTGTTAAGCGACGGCAGTGAAGTTTTAATAAAGCCATCTCGTAGAAACTTAAGGCAGCTCGTGGACCCGAATATTCGGGAGAGTTCAACTCAAGGAGTCAATGATGGCCCGACAAGACCTCTCATTGAGAATGGAGGTAATTCTGTGCATTTACTTCTTTCCGCCTCTAGAATGCAGTTCATGGCGTGTCAGTGTTATAATATGTAACTATTTACAAATAATACGAATTTGTTGAACTGTTGCTGCATCATTACTTTACACATTTATGGTGTTTCTATTAGTGATTTTATCAATTTCGTTTATTGCCCTGTCGTCTGCTTTTAACAAATCACTGTTTACTCACTTGTTTTTCTTACTATGAGAAACGTGTGCAGGAGCTCTTGGATGAAGACCTTGGAGACAAGTTGGAATTTTGTATTTCCTAACACTTCAAACCACAAAACTAGTGGCGTTTCAACAGCAAGTACTTTCTGGCATTATTTCTAAGTCCTTCTCAATATTATAATACTTCTCCATATTCGTGCAAAAGTGTTTTCAGCCAGCACAAATTATTTTCCACGACAGGACTCGTTATCAGGTTCTCCATCCATACCACTATGCTACAGAAAACGGTAAAGTTTGAACTCAGGCTCACGCTTAAAAATGTAATTATCTCAACCCAATATTTTCAATACACAATTTTTGTAATTTTCGAAAATGTGGAGTTCCTCGAAAATACGACAAGCTCCATACCATCAGTTGTTTCATACGAGGAGAAAATTAAAATAAAAATTTCCTGCGGTTTTTGAGAAAATAATATATTCTGAAATTTCATAAATTTTAGAAACAGATTATGCGAAACCTACTCGTTTTCTTTTTCAAAACATTGTACATGACCTTTCTTAAAGAGCTGATTTTTACAACAAATTTTGTTTAAAGCAAAATTAGCTATTTTCAATTTTGTAGTTTTGAAATGTTGACGTTTGCAATTTTCGAAAAAAGCGGAAATATAACCTACAATGGGATTAGCACTACAAATTTTACAGTCTCTTGATACATACGAGGAGAAAATTTAAAGAAAATATATGGTTCTGTTTTATACCAAAAACAAACTAAACAAAACAAATAAAAAACGCCTACATTTCTCATCAGATTACCCAAAAACTAGTTATATTTTTGAAAAAGTGTACATGACCTTTTCCCAAGATGTCTTCAAGAAATAGATTTCATTAAAGAAAATTATCTTTATCTTCAATGTTATACGTAATTGGAGGAAGACATTAAGAAATGCAGTTTTGAAATTTTAGAATCATCTGAGATTTTAAGAAAGATGAGGTTTGTACCATTCACCTAAGCGCTCTGTGCGATATCCGAGGAAAAAGTTTAATAAAAAAATTGAGAAATATTTGAAAATATTTTTGAAGCATTATATAAACTAGCTTCGAAGAACAAAATATTCGTTTAAAATTCCCAAAGCTTCCGAGTTCTTTCATATCGATCAGGAAATATCAATTTTGAAGAAAAAAAGCTGAACAATTAAGGTCCAAGCATAGACCACAGACGGTCGGACGGACAAACGGACGGACTGATGGATGGACAAACAATTTGCTGTCAATCGATTTTTCGGTATCAAGGACCCACAGAGCAGGTATTTTGGCTACACCACGTGTTAGAGAAACTAATTTATTATGTGTACCAACAGTATTTATCCACTTTTTCGTTACCAGTGCCCGGAAATGAGTTTTCCTGCCAAAAATTCACAGTTTTTCGGTGGATGATTACATCACTTTTTCTTTTTATAAAATGCAAGGAAGTATGATAATAAAATTGGTAAAATCCTGACATTAAACCTACGCAAATAATAAATGTCTTATCTAACAAATTCTTTAAAATTTTTGACTAACATGTATTGCACAAGTAAACTAATTATTGTATGGAATGTTCCTTAATTTTTTTTTAAATATGTAGGTTTTCAGAGGGATGAAAATACTGTTTTCGTGTTGAAAGTATGTTTGTAAAGTAACGTCAGCCATGAAGAGGGATAGTGCTAAAAGCTACGCCTGCACCAGATTCTTGAGAATGTGAAATACGTGTCCTTAGTCTACGGTTTTTGGTGGTTCTTTGTGGAAAACGATTGGTTACGGAATCCGAGAGGAATCCTTTCACTTCTGAGAATGTTATTGCCCATCCCCCTCGGCTGAAAAGAGAAGACTTTGGAGATCCTCTGTCAGTCTCCCCCAAATGGAATATTCGAAGAGAGAAAGAAAATTGAAAGAACGGGATCAAGGACATTGAAAAGTTGAATAGATTCGGAAACACAAGGAAATGGATTTTGATTAAAGTAGTTTGCTGTTACAGCTATTTTAGTTTACTCTAGCTTTGCGGTTCCGAGACAAACGCCCGTGATCTAATCAGGAATGCGCCGCCAAGTAGAGTGGTTGTCAACCGATGTCATCTCGTATTCTGCAGACCAATTTATTCAGAGTGCAATGGGTTTATATGTAGATTCTTTATAAGGTAGATGCTTTTCTACTAGGGAATGTAATGTTTCATTAAAGTATTTTATAGGGAAAACCATTATACCGTCTCTTAACCCAATGCTAAAAGTGTGCACTCTAAAATTACTGCTCACTTGTGAATTCAACTTCTTCCGGTGAAGTGTTTAATGGTGTCTTTACACACGCATTTGAGCAATGTGAGAGCTTGTCTAATACACTTTATAACTCCTTTATCGTTCGGCAAACACTTCCGCAAATGAGTGGCTAATGAACAGCACAAGGAGGTTTCAAACAAGTAAACATCACATTAGTGGGAGACGTGAGACACCAAGTAGATTCTGGACATGGTCGCTTATATGCATCCCACAACAGATAAGTGGCATTACTAGAATTAGGAAAAAACTTATTGGAGTAAAAATTAGTAGAAATGTGGAAATTCAATTAGAAAATATCTATTTTAAAATTTATCATTTTAAGAATATTAATCTAACAAATGAAAACACATTACAATTTCCAAACGTTAAACAAGAGAATTTGAGGGATTCAAATGTCGAGAAAGTAGGAAATATTAGTGTTTTTAATATTTTTCAGAATGTATTCGTATGCCAATAAAATATAATGATTTGGATGCGTAGGGTACCGCGACCGGTGTCAGTATATACACTTCACTGCTTCCTAGCCCCAGCTGTCAACGTTTCGACCGTCACTCAGCAATCTTCCTCATTTAGCCTTTAAAACGCCACAATATATCGGCCGAAATGTTGACAACTCTGCTTAGGACACGGCTTCCCCCGGACAGTCAATTATCTACTAGAAATGAATTGTCATCGTACATTTTACTTATTCACGAACGCTGTTTTCCAACAGAGGAACACGAAAACCCTAATAATGTGTTATTTTTAGGCCCCATTACGGTTGTGTCTGTGATGGGGTCCCGCAAACTGTGCACCGTCGGAATGACGCATCAGCAACATAGCGTGCTTCGCGGCTTTTCGCGAAGGTGAACGGGCGTGGAGCGGAGCGGGGCGAGGAGCGGAGCGGTTCCTGGCTCGCATGTACCGGGGCTGCGATTATGCGGACGAAAGCGTTTTGAACGTTCGGCACTTGCGTGAAGTCATAGGCTTCCGCGGCCACAGTCATGTGGGTGATCTGGGCTGTCCGGATGACGCCGCGACGAAGGCTGTGTTGCCGACGTTTCGACCATCCTGTCGAATGTATGCGAGCATACCAGCCCTGAGGAAGACCACGACAGGATTGTCAAAACGTCGGCAACACAGCCCTCGACGCGGCGTCACCCGGATCACCCATTTGGCACTTGCATTATCGTATTCTGTCACCGTCGGGATTCGAACCCTGGGACATCGTCAGAGGTACTGCAGTGAAATGAACTTATACCCTGAGCTCCCTATGCCATTCGGAGTCCTGAACCTTTGCCTTTGCCATAGGAGACAGATTCATTCGAACAATGAATCTAACGCCATTGCTTATACGTAAGCAAAAAAATATGAGAAATAAAATTGGGAGGACGTGTCAAAAACCAGCATTACTTGACCATGAAGTAGTTTTGTTTAACATTTTGTGATATGAAATATACCTTATGGGTGCAGAATATAAAGTTACGTCTCAAAAACACTAAGGCTACGAGGTTTATCGTCTCATCAGATTATGTCTTCATTCCGGGTCTGGTGACACAAGAGCTTAGAGTGTGTTCACCCAATATCTCGTTACAGAACATCTGGGTGTTCGAAACCCATGTAAGTCATGCTTTCGGTTGTATTAGGGCATGGTGTGTATTCCCAGTGCACAATCTATCACCAATGAACTTCAATTCTTTCCATTATTTCTTTCTTTCCGATACAATTCTTGAAGTGATTTGAAAACCAGCTGCGCGCGGGTAATAGGCCCAAGAGCTGCGTCATTAGAAGCATCTAGATGTGTCACTCCAATGTGATTAAGTTCCAAGAGACTGACGAGGTACGCTTGATCTGAAGATAAATTACGTACTTGACCGATAAGGGAATATGAGCTACACCGGCGCGCTAGATAGGGGTTCTAATATGTAACTATGATGGGTAAACCTGGAGATCAGAGTTCAGTCCGATAAAAGGAGCTTCACCGTATGAGACAGATTCATTTGTGAATGAAACATCGGAATCTCACACCATAATGTCTTTTAATGAAAACCAACGATATTTGATACAAAATATCAACATTTTACAATAATATTTAGACAGAATTAAAGCACTTTATAATCTAATATTTATAAAAATAATGAGTTCGAAATTGCGAAAAGTAAAATATAATTTTCTTCAAAAGTTGCATTACTCGCATAACTGTCATCTTTGAAAAATTTAAGAAGAGTGAAATAAAAGATTGAATTATAATAACAATAGTTACATTATGACTTATTGCGGAAATAATAAAAATATTAACCAGATATAAAATGCATTTTGAGGCAATTATCTCACTATACGTAACAAATGTTAATGCTACAACTTATGGAATGGATTATTTAAATCAGGAATACATTACAATTCGGGTCTCGGAATGTTAAATGACAGTATTATCAGACTTGCTAGTTTGACTGCTCGGTTTACAAAACCGTTTGGAAGTTGCCTCCAAATGCAGGTCTGTATTCGTCTTTACAGCGGGAAAAATGAGTTCAATACGCATGATTTAGTGTTGACAACCTACCTCAATGTGTGCTCAGAGAGTTTATTCTTAATTCACAGAATTCAAATACCCCAAGGAATTTAAGCATTCCCGAAGGTAAATATCCACGGTCCATAGACTTCTAATTCACAATCCGTATTACTGAAAACTACAAGAATGAGGCAAAAACATTATACATCAAGAACTTGATCTTAACGCAGCAAGAAATCATTATCAGATACATAAATTAATTCAGGTCGTCAGTTTTATGCGAAATATAATTACTCATGTGACAATTCTAATCGGAGTCTGACCCTTCAGTCTGCCGATCAAAGCAAACACTAATGTTAATGTACGTTTCGAAAACTCACATTAATATAAATGATCGAAAACTCACACTAATGTTAACGAACGTACTCTCACTTCGGAGACATAAACTATAATTAAAAATATCCAGACCTACCTGGTGATGGACTTTCTCTCTTCTCTCTGAAAGGAGAATTAATAGTTGACGTTTGGCCATCGATTTTCGTTACACCTGAATATAGGGTTAATACACAATTTCAAAACGCATTTTAAGTGAAATACGGAGACATATTAATCGTGAGTACACATGTTGGAAGCCCACGCGGGTAAGCTCATTGGTCAGCGAGTTCCATGACGCGACCACTGGTTTGATTCCCAGTCGGGCAAGATTATAGCGTGCGTTTTCCTTGCAATGTTCGAGTATATGTTCCTGTGGGACGATAAGTAACCCTACTTCTTAGGTTGAGAATACCAAGAGTTCAGAGAATGTTCAAAAGTTTCATTCTAAAGACTGATACAAATTACCTTATAGTATTTATACATTTCCTTTAGGATTTCAAAAAGTGGTGGCAATAGCTCTGGTCGTTGACATTTCAGAATATAGAACTACTCTATATAAAAATTATTCCTAGAGATTTAAAATCAACCTAACTTTTACACTTAGGAATAAGTTTCATGTACGTGAATGAAATGTATCATACTTTATCATAAAATTCCCTTGTGTGCTCTTGTCATCGAAGATTTCGAAGAAAAGTTTAAAATGTACGTATTGTTTGTTATACCCGTATTGCTAGAACTTAAAATGTATCAAAGTTCAAGTATAATAAACAAAATGATATATTGACAGACTTTTTATCAACAACATACGGACTGTTTGCGTACTTCAATATTCCCAATTCGCGCATTCTTACTCATTGTAGTCCGGCGATTCAGTTGCATGAGTTATCGAGTGATGAGGCAATATCCATTACTCACCTTGCGCAATACAGAGAGAGCGTTCATGACGTTGCGTTCGTGATATCGCAGGTGTCACACAATTAATGTGGAACAGAAATGCAATGCCTTGTTTCGTGTTAACGCTAACACTCAACGTTATGGGATAGTCTGTGGGTGAAAGGTCAGTCGGGTTTTGCTTGATCTCTCTGAATTAGCTCCTCTATTTTACATGAGCGTGTGTCATCACAGATTCCGGGAAATATTGTACAAGAACACATTAAAAGATAACAAAATCATTCTGTGTAATGTATAACAATTTTATTTTACGGTAACCGTTCATAATACAGGATCTTTTGTTCAAAACCCGGTAAATGAAAAAGAAATCTAATAAAGTTACACTCGTTTAGGGATCTTTCGACCAGTTTTATCCATCCTCAAATCGGAAGTAATACAAACTACAAATTCTATAGAAGACTGTAAATTTGAGCATTAAAAACCACTAGCTTTTAGCAACAAAACCGATGTAAATGGATTTTCAGGATTCGTTTTATGAAAAAGTATCTTTTGTATTCATCGATTTTTCAAAAAACTCTCTTCAATTTGTATACTCTCAGGTTGTTTTTCCATCGTGAACATTTACACCTCGAACATTTACTTTGCCATTGTGTTTTCACTATGTATATCGGTTATATTTTTATTGTTCTTTTTTTACCGGGAGAGATGTCTCAGGCCATCAAATGATGTCATTGCAGTCCCTCTCACCGGGAGGTTCTAGGTTCGAGTCCCGACGGTGGCGGGATTTTCGACACTACCTTGTTCTCTAGGTCGAATTCAGTCACTGTAGCTGAGAGTCCTAGCGACCGGCTGCTCTGATCAGTAGTTTTCCGTGGTTTCTCCGATCAACACCAGGCGGATGCCGGAGCAGTACCCAAACAAACGAGCTACAGACTGCGCGCGATCTCACCTTTCTCTTTTTTGTCCTATCGTCGCCCACTAACTTAACACGCAGTACACTACCTCTCATGCTGGGAGACCCGGCAGGAGCTAAAAGACTGTCCCGGCTGGGGCGGTGTACCGCTGCTGGGAGATACCCGGTAGCCAACGATAGGTCGGCGCCGGGTCTCGTCTTAAAGCGGGGGAAATATCACCGCCACCTCCCCAGCAAAACATTCACTACACTTACGGAACTAATGACCTTCGCAGTTGACACGCCCGGAATCACTAAACAATCGATTAGTTTTTGTTTTATTCAATAGTTTATTTCGTTATATCTAAACGTTTGGGTAAAAACATATTTAAGTAAAGCGTTGCAAATTGAATCCTTTATTTCTGAAACCCGTCAAATGCTAAAATCTAAAACACGCATTAACGGGGGATTATTCTTCGAAGAGGATATACACATCGTTTAGTGCGTTCTTATATGAAAAATATTCATTTATCAACTGCTTTAATAAATAAAAATAGTTTGTAATCTGAAAAAATTGGGAGACTTTTTCTCAGTTTTAACGAAATAAGACATTTAACGTTTGACGGGTTTCTGAAATAAAATATTCAATGGTGGTAAAGTCAATTCCATCCACAATTCACCACCATAGCCTATTTCGTCTTTTTGCGTGATTTCTCTCGTGGCTGCTGCACCACCGTTATGGGATTAATATATTCCGCACGTGCTCCTCTGAGTTCCCCCGAGATGCAGCCCATTTTACTTTTGTGCTCTGAGCTCCTGCGTTTGCCACCCTAGGGCGGGCGAGTGGCCCGACCTCTCCGGCTCGGGCCCCCCCCCGGCGCCGGCATCCGCCGCGTCTATAGGCACTTCTTCACACGTCACGTCTTCCTAATTCTATACTTATTCTTCGTTCCATTCCACTAACGACGGCGATCTTAGCGTCTTGCGCAGTAAGAACAAAGTGTCTTCGGTCTTCGGGGACAAAATACTATTAACGTACAATGCCCAACACAGTCTCGTATGAAGTTGTAGGCTTCTTGTGAATGAGTCGTAGGCCGGTTTCATGTGAATGATCTCGGCTGTCCGGGTGGCGCCGCGTCGAAGGCTGTGTTGCCGACGTTTTGACATCTTATCGTGGTCTTCCTCAAAGTCGTCTTGGTCTACGCGGACAAAATCCTATTCAACGTACAGTACCCCAACCATCATTCTCGTATGAAGTCGTAGGCTTCATGTAATGTGCAGTATGAAGTCGTAGGCTCCATGTAATGCAATGAGTCATAGGCCGGAGTCATGTGAATGATCTCGGCTGTCCGGGTGGCGCCGCGACGAAGGCTGTGTTGCCCACGTTGCCACGTCCATCTTATCATGGCCTTCCTCAAAGTGGCAGACTAGCCCTTAGGAGGCACCCTAGCGTTTGTGCTGTAGGACCAAAGTCTTCTTGGTCTTCGCGGACAAAATCCTATTGAACGTACAGTGCCAGTACCATCATTCTCGTATGAGGTCGTAGGCTTCATGTAATGTGCAGTATGAAGTCGTAGGCTCCATGTAATGCAATGAGTCATAGGCCGGAGTCATGTGAATGATCTCGGCTGTCCGGGTGGCGCCGCGTCGAAGGCTGTGTTGCCGACGTTTTGACGACATCTTATCGTGGTCTTCCTCAAAGTGGCAGACTAGCCCTTAGGAGGCACCCTAGAGTTTGTGCTGTAGGACCAAAGTCGTCTTGGTCTTTACGGACAATATCTTATTGAACGTACAATGCCCCACCCATCATTCTCGTATGAAGTTGTAGGCTTCATGTGAATGAGTCGTAGGCCGGAGTCATGTGAAAGATGTTGGCTGCCCGGGTGACGCCGTGTCGAAGGATCTGACCATCTTATCGTGGTCTTCCTCGAAGAGGCAGACTAGCCCTTTGGAAGCAGACTAGCCCTTTGGAGGCACCCTAGCGTTTGTGCTGTAGGACCAAAGTCGTCTTTTGTCTTCGCGGATAAATTCATATTAAATATCCAGTGCCCGTAACGTCATTCTCGTATGTCCATACATCACATGATCGCAACTCTGTAGTGCATCCTTCGTTCCGTACCACTAACGACGACATTTTGTAGCGTCTGCGCTGTAGGAACAAAGCCGTCTTGATCTTCACAGACAAAATCCTATTAAACTTACAATGCACGTAACATCATTGTACTTCCACACATCACATGTTTGCAATCCTTTAGGGCATCCATCGTTCCTTACTACTAAAGACGCCAATCTGCAGCGTCTGTGCAGCCTAACTATCGTCGTATAGGTCTTCACGAACAAGATCCTATTAAACGTACCGAGCGTGTAACATCATTTCCGTAACCAGTCCTGTTAACCGAGTTCCTAACTCCGACAACGTGTTTATTACCATCCGAGATGCCAATGTCATTGTTAATTCCGTCGGATAAACTCAGCATTCCATCTGATGAATAACATTCCCTGAATATCGGGTAATCCCTTCCCAAACCGCCATTGTCTATTCGATTGCCAATACCATGTCAATACCATTGCAAAATTCATAGCACCACTGATGGCATCCTTTCGAGTATTGCAGCCTGCACATTACAAAGAAGTCGCAACGTGGTTCATTAGTGCTAACAGCTATTTTCACAACCGAGCAAGGTGACAACGACACTTATTTTGTGGCGACTCAGGCGCTCCTCATTGTACTTCCCTTTTTCGACGCCAACCCCGCCCACTGCGATTCCATCTTGCTCTTGATTGATTAATTATTTCGTGTTTCCGGGCTCCTCAAATGCTGAAATCATTATTCCCATACGTGTCTTGCATGTTTTCCGTGTAAAATGGCGGTGATATCCTCCCACTGAATATTGAGATCCGGGACTAACCTACACCGGCACTAGTGGTGTTTCCCTCAAAACGGTTTATCAGCTCCACCCGGGCAAGCTCTGTAGTGCATGTAGGTGTAAGTGAGCGTATGTAAGGAGTGAGGATAGGGCAGGGAAGAGGAAGGAAAGATCGCGCGGTCCGTGGCCGACTTCTTAGTATTATTCCGTTATTCGCATGGAGTTAAACAGAGAAACCACGGAACAATGCCGATGAAAGCAGTCAGCCGCTAGAATTATCCTCCTGACAGCAGGTAAATACGACCTAGCTATGTAGCTAGTGTCGACAATCCTGCGACAGTCCCTCCACCTTGCAGCACCCGTGGCAACCGCCCCCTCCCCCCACCTGCGACCGCACACTTTCGCCTCCTCTGCAGCGGGCTGGCGTCTCGCGTTCGTCGCCACCGCCAATGAATATGCATGAGAGGCCGTCGCACGTCGAGCGCCGCCAGCAACGCGGCACACACCGCGACACTCAGGATCAGCGCGTGCGCCCCTCCCCGCGACCTCCCCACTGCCCACGCACCCCACACCCCTGAGCCCTCGCGCCGGCCGCCCGCCGCACGCGCCCGCCCGCGCCCGCCCGCCGCCCGCCGCCCGCGCACCGCGCCGCCGCCTGACGTCCTGCGCCGGCTGCCCCCCCTGCACGGCTCTGCACCCAAGCCACCGGCCGCTGCCAGCCGCTCCCGCCCGAAAAAACCCCCCTCCCCGGGCCCGGCCCCCGCCGCCCCCGCCCCCGCCGCCCGACGCCCACCGCCCACGGCCCCTCCGCCCCCCCAGACCCCCCACGCCCCCGCCGCCCCGCGTCCCGTCGCACGTGACGCCCCGCACGCCCCGACCATTCCCTCGCCCCCCCCCACCACATGGCCACTCCGCACCCCGCCAGCCCCCCTCCCTAGCGCCACCGCGTTCCTCGCCAGCCGCCACCGCGCTCTCACATCCGCTCCCCTCATCCCGCCACCCCTACCGCCTCCGAGAGAATGGAGCGAGCCCCCCGCTCGCAGGGCACACGGAAGTTCATTCCGCGAGATCAAAGGGCGCTGCGCATCCTAAACACGCGGGCGCATACGTCGCGTCGGAATTAATTTCCTCGCATAAGGAATGTGTCGCGTCGACTAAAGGTGATAGCCCTATCGTTCACGGGCCGGTTCCACCCCGGTGGCGAGGATCCGTCGATAGGTGTTGCGTTATCGATGGAAACTGATCGTTTTTCAATTCATTGATTGATTAGTGATTCCGGGCACGTCAACTGCTAATGTCATTAGTGCTGTAAGTGTTGAGCGTGTTTTTTTTTCTGGAGGTGCTGGTGACCTTCACCCACGCTGGATGGTGAGATCCGGCGCCGATCTACTGTCGGTTAGCGTTTTCCCAACCAGGTATCTCCCAAGAGGCGGGACTAGCACTAAACCCCCGACAGGTCTCCGGGCATGTATGGTAGTATAATGCATGCAAGTGTAAATGAGTGTAAGTAAGCGGTAAGAATAGAACAAGGAAGAGTAAGGAAAGATCACGCGCGGTCCGTCGCTCGTTTGTTAGGGTACTGCTCCGGCATTCTCGTGGCATTTATCAGAGAAACCTGGGAAAACTACCGATTAGATAAGTCGGTGTTGGCTCTAGACAACGAGTGAATTCAACCAACTACAGTAGTGTTTGTGAAAATTGCAACACCAAGAAGGAGACATACTATTACAATAAAATTAATTCCACTAAGAATTCCATTATAAATATCACAATTAACTAATGGTTAGAATTACAGAACTTTACTTGCATTTTGCCCTTGGGAATTTATCACGCAGTGAAGCCGCCACGCGCCGCCATCAGAGACTCTACACCTGGAATGGATTCAAAGAGATCCTGGATATTCTGCTGGGGGACACATTGTCAGGCGGTTTCTATACGTGAATAAAAAGCATCAAAAGTGGCTGCAGGAGGACCAGAAGGAACAAGTTGCCTACCGATCATATCCCTGATACGTTCGATTGGCGACATGTCAGGGGAACCAGGGAAGCAGTGGTACCAGACGTTCTTCGCAGAAAGTTTGCATCTTCCTCGCCAGATGCGGTCGGGCATTGTTCTGCTGAATTATGGCATGTGGAGCTGCTTGCATGAGAGGCAGTACTTCGGGTTCTCAAACCTCCCTTTTGTAGTGGTTGCTGATCAGATTGCCCTCAATACGTATGAGCGCCCCGTATGACAAACCCGCTTTCCAGAGACCGATCATTTTGCACTGTTCGAACTCATTCAGATGCTGGTATTGCGCCCTTTGGTGTCGACGAGGCTTTCCGACACTTGTACACGTAGGCTTCCGCGGCTCGAGTTCATGACTTCTAGGTTGTCCGGGTGACGCCCCGTCGTTCGCAAAGAGGCCGACGTTTCGCCTGTCATGTCGCAGGTTTCTTCAGGGTAGTGAATACTACCCTGAAGAAGTCACTACCCTGAAGAAGTCACTACCCTGTAGAAGTCACTACCCTGAAAAAGTCACTACCCTGAAGAAGCCTGCTATATGACTGGCGAAACGTCGGCCTCTCTGCAAATGACGCGGCGTCAACCGGACAGCTTAAAAGTTACCGACACTTGCTTGCTCGTTTCCACGATCTTTGGTGACTATACACCGACTGATTGTGGCGTAACACTAACCTAACCTATCACACAAAGGAGGGAACTGCTAGGTTAACATGCACACCATCTCTATGAACATTTTATCACTTCTTATGGGCACACTGTTCTACACATCTACCGATTTTTAAGTCATTCTAACCGTTCCGTCTAGGTGTTGCAATTTTCCAAAACAGAAGTGTATGTAAATACTGTCGAAACTCCAATCAATTTTGGAAGTGGAACCCTAGGACCTCTCAGTCAGAGGCACTGCAGTGACATCAGTTAATGCTCTGAATCACTGCTCTCGGAGGTCGTGTTTCAAGTGACCAGTACAAGAGCCCTGCGGTAGAGAACGAGTTGGTATTCATTAATTAGAGCTGCGCCTACTAGCTGCGCGGTTATTTTCGTAAATACTGTGTCTTTTGTAACCCTGGATGCGTTGTCGCCCTTTTGAAGGTAAGATTTGACGCCAACCTACACGTCTAATGTTCACTTTCACTTTCACCAAGTCTCTCTCCTCCTCCTCACTCCCCTTCAAGAGCATTACCCTCGCCGTACATTATTCCATTAGCTATGGCGCTGTAGAAAGTGGAAAATCACAAGTATTTGTTGACGCGTAGGTACTAAATGTTGATTCTGTCATGGCAGAGCAGTGGTGACCTCATACCAATCCATTCCTTTCATCTTGGCTCAGCTGAAAAATGTAATCAAGCAGAAGGGCATTGATCTGGACAAGGTGAAAAGAATATGTTCTGCTTTACGACACAGGATTAGAATAAATTTTCAACGAAATGGACACACCTGATTCACTTTAATTCAATATCTATGTACGTATTCAGCATTTTAGGGTAGATTAATCCGACTTTTCCCAGCTAGCGGTGTCCCCAGGCCTAGGCTTTTTTTATTATCCAAGTAATTGGACAAGGGAGTTTTGTGATAAACAAGACGTACCTACTCTAATCACCAGATCTAGCATACGATGGCCTGACTGACCATTATTTCGTCACACAGCTACAAAAAATAAGAAGATTGTACTAGAAATCTGCAGCTCAATTTTTCCCCGCACTGATATCGAACCCGGGATCATACCATCAAAAGTTATCACGATGTTCGTGTGCCATCTGAGTGCTACCATTCATGTATTTAATATAATTTTAACAAGCAATTAGAAATTTTTTTTGTAATAGACACATTTTTGCATTTAAAAACAAGTGAATGTTGTTTATTTTAAAAGCACTCTACAACGCGTTTTATTTTAAAAACTTAAAAGGACGATGATATTTTAAAATAAGTTAATAGTATTTCCTTTTTCATAACGGCAACGGAAATGTGATTTAATGTGAACTATTCCGTATAAGTCGTGCCGTACAACAGTGTCAAAAACATTTACTAAGCAATTGGTCAAATAGACAAGGTGAAAAACACGGTTCACCTTCGGTTGCTTAGATCTTAGGGGGAGTGGTTTATTCTAGTTAACAATATTTTTTCTCGTTAATTCAGCACCAGATCACTTGAGAAGGCCTCTTTTACAGACGCAGTCTGTGTTTCATCGAGGAAAAAGCACAAATTGGTAACGAGTTAACAAAATGGACCCTCAAGAATCCATTTTTCTTTGTGTATATAGTACAGTGTATGTAGTACTTTTTATGTATAGTATTTTATATGTGTATATAGTATTTTTCATATTCTTTCTTCTTTTCGATTGAGGACATATTTTTGTTTATAAACTTTATTATTGTTTTTATTTTGTTTAATTACACTAAAACGGTATATTTATAATATATTGTCAGTATAAGGTTTCGTCTTTTTGATTTTCAGTTTTTCAATATTGAATTTTGTAAACCTTAAGCAATATTAATTACTCATTTTTAAATTTGTTAAGCTGTCAAAACCTCCATTTACTGAAGTAAGTGACTTCATTTTCAATACTTTATACAATAATAGTAATAGAAACAAAAGTAATTTTATAAATATCTACGATCGAGAGAATCTACCTTTACATGCAGTTCTTCCTGGAAATTACGTGCCGCAAAATTCTTCCATATTTTCATTTCACATTTGGTCAGTTTCGTTACGTTTCGACGCTCACATTTTGGTGAAATTGTTTTGTATTTGTGTGAGAGTGAATGTGTGTGTACATACATGAGCTGATGTATACGCGTGTACGAGATCCATTTTTGAAATGAACACTGCCTGAAAAGAGGCAATTTTTTAAAAATCGCCCACCTACTCATCTCATATTTAATGCAATGCTATTGAAAACATGATGTATCGAAAGCAAACAGTTTGCGTTTTTGATACACAAATTGTTTGCGTTCAATTATAGGCTCTTCATGTCCAGAGAGATGTCTTACAATTGAATGCCCTCCGAAAATTGCCAATATTTTACCTCCAAATGCACAAGCGAAATCGGTTTAATTACATTAGTCAAATTTTTTGCTTTCGTTTTTGGGCAGAAGAGGCGTCGAAAATTTAATCAATTCCTCACATTTCCTTTCTGAGCATGCGGCAATTCTGCCGTAAATTTCAATCTCGAAATTGCCGTTCCCTTTTTCTTTAGAGAAACCCTTAATAGAAATTTGTGTACTAAACGCGTCCACCCATCTGGGGTTGAAAGGACAACGAAATGACGGTGCGATTTCTATCTCAAGAACTCGCACCGTCTGGATGGCATCAACCGAAGACTCACAGGCCAATGAGTGGGCCTGGCTGAGAAAATGCATACATAGCACGTGACTCTACTTCTCACATTGAATGATTATTTTGCGCATATACTCTTATGGTCATTAGTCCCGCATTTGTAAAACATGTTGAATCCTGAAAGGTGGTGATGTTTTCCCGTTAGAATGTGAGATCCGGCGCCGATCTACAAATCGGCTTGAAAGGGACTTCCCGCTCTAGGTATCTATTCCAGCGGAGCACCGTCCCAGACGGAACAAACTACTAGCTCCCGACTGGCCTACGACTGGACTACGACATGTGTCGTAGTGTAGTGCATGTAATTGTGAATATGTGCGTGAGGGAGAGGAGAGGCAACGATGAACAAGGAAAGATCCGTGGTCCGTTTATTTAAGTACTACTCCGGCAGTGCCTAGCATTGATCGGTGACACCACAGAACACTACCGAAGAGAACAGCCCCTCGATAGAGTTCTCCTGACAGCGGGTGAATTATTTCTAGATATTTGTCACAAATCTACCACCGTCGAGGCCCGACCATCAGAGACACTGGCGGGGGGGACAACTGGTTTAGGCTAAGAAACTGCTAAGTGACAATGAAATCGTCTACAGGCAGGTTCAAAAAATTCCTAGCTATACTGACTTTTGTCTCAGTTTGTCAAACGCTCAAAGCTTCTAAAGTTTAACTGTTCCACTTCTTAGTTCATTGCATAATTGCAGTGATTTAATACACAGATTATTGAAAAGTTACTAATTTTTGAAAATTATTTGAAAAAATTTATGTTTGCCTGTCAAGAAAAAAGTAATAAGAATAGTCCTGAACAATCTTTTCCAATTCTATTTACAAACGTTTTAAAATTGCCTTAGTGTTTCCGTTGCTAGTCACAGGCTCCATAAATATGTCCGACATTTCTTCTCGTATTATGTCTTAAAATTTATCATAAAAAGAAATATCTTGTCGCAGTATTTTCTTTTTAAATGTCTATTTAACACCTTCGATAGAGAAAAGCCGACCTGGATGGCAGAGGTGGCTGAGAGCGTGTACCGACTCATCGTTTCGGTCCGAAGGGTCGGGGTTTCGACGGCCGCCTTGGGTATTGTTTGCCCCTCGTCTCTTTTGAGTGTGGTATGGCGGAGGGCCTCGCGTTCGGCTGAACTCAGATTACAGGAGCCCGCAACGTGTGTTGATGTCAAGCGCGTGGTTTTACGTGCGTCTCGTTGGGACATAATAATATAATAATATAATAACAATATAATAATAATAGTAATAATAATAATAGTAATAATAATAATAATAATAATAATAATAATAATAATAATGTATTTATTAATGGCGAGGCTCAGGCCAAAGGGCCTGCTCTTCCGCCTAACCACTGAATTTACATACGTATAGAGCAGTAAGAGGGGAGGACAAGCTGTACATTTACGTTCAGATTACGTACAGACATAAAGGGTATCAGCTGAAAAAAATCCAGAAGGAAAGAATAAGAAAAGTATAATTATTAATTATTCGGCTCGGACGGTCGACGTTGCTAGTGTTAGCATGCCGGGTGCAATCTCGGACGAAAGAACATGGATGTTTGTTCACGCGTGTTACCCTTGCGGCCAGATACGCACTCCTACCAATTTTTGTAGCCTTTCCGGGTATACACTCCGCTACTACAAAACAAAATTCCTTATTAGGATTAAGTTTTAAATTGGTTGTCACAATGTAGTTATATTTAAATGTTGTTCAATCCTCTTTTTAAATTTAGGATACCACAATAAACACAAAAATATATACAAATTAAAGACAAACATATCTGAATTCTAAATACCTGGTACAGTGCGGTCCAGCCACATTACAGTTGAACATTTAAAAAAACCTTTTATGTGTGTTTTTTTAACGTTCAACTGAAATGTGGCTGGACTGCACTCCATCGCGTAGTTAAAATTCAGATAAGTTTATGTGTAATTTGTATATATTTGTGTATATATTACTTTTAGTTTTCTAGATATAACAACAGTTGTACCTAATGAGGGAGATAGAACAGTCTCTGAAACGTCCTCTGATACACAAATAAATGAAATTAGTTTTTAGAAGTGTTTATTGTGGTTGTCCAAAATTTAAAAAAAAGGGTCTGAACAACATTTAAATACAAAATTTCGTGTTGCACCATGAGGCTTGTTCCCGAAGGTGAGCACTTCGGCTCTTTGGCCTTTATCCGCACCGCCATGCAGTGTAAGAACACCTTCAGGCTGGTATCTGGATCCTGACAGAACGCAGTTTCCCCTCTCGGCAACCTTCCGTTTCAATGCGTGATTCGGGTCGCCCTGCCAGCTCAGAGATGCTAGCTTTACAGGCTAGTACTGGGGTCTAATCTATGCGCCGGAACAAGTAGCCTCTCCAGGTGGCGGACGACCGCTTAGTTTGCAAGAGACAGCTCTATTTCCTAAACGCTTGTCTACCCGGCTGGTAACAGTGTGAAGCTTAGAGCCGCTTGCTCATACACAGTACACAGTAGTTTGTAACTTCTGCGGGAAAATACATAGTTATTTAAATGTAATTTGTATTACTTTCTAACTTATTCTTACCACACATTGGAGAGATGTCCAACTAGTGGTTCTCTAGTCAGGTTCCCTGTTTCATTTGATTTGGAATATAGAGTCTGGATATTTATTTTGGACTTGCATTGGTGTTTTTGTGAGTCTGAATTCGGTGAGTGCTGGAATTTGATACATGTTATAATAGAAGTTAAAACACGTTTATTAGATCGTTACGTAACAAAGTTGTAACACATCATGATGAGTTAATGTGATTAATTTTTACACACCACATACTGGGTAGATGATATGGTGATCTAATGATACAATGTTTAATTGCTGATGAAGGTGGTTATTGAAAATGAACAACGCGGCATTGGTTATGGATCTCAGGAATTGTTTTGGATTATTTCGAGTTTGCGAATATTTGTATAGGCAGCATTAATACCTATGGAATAGACGTAAGTAATTGCGAGTATTATTATAGTTTTGCTACGGCAGTACTGTATTGTAGTGGACTGTGTCTGCTTATTATCGATTTGAATTGGTAAAGTGGTACATGATAGTTGGGGCCGTGAGGACAGTATTAAGCTTGTCCCGAATGAATCCGGATGGGATCCACGGGCTACTCTGTCAGGTATTTCAAGAACACCCTGAAAATACAGATCTACGGATTTCTCTGGAATCGTAGAGGTTAAGAGATAAAACGGGATGGCATCATAATTGAGGTTTAATTGTTTAAACTTGCGCTGTTTTCTTCTAATCAAATAGTCTCAGAAACGCTTAAACGACGTTTCTTTGAGAAAGGCTCTAAATGTTTCACTACAGGCTAAATATATTACAAACCTAACTAGTGCGAGAAAGTTTATGTTATTCTGTAGCACTACTAGTTTACTCTCGAGACACCTTTTCAGTATGTCATGTTTGGGTGTATGTTTTTCCTTTTTTTGTATTCATTCATTGTATCATAAAATTATTTTAAAATGTTTTAAAATGTGTAACATATTATTATTAGATAATTAAGTTACCAACTTGTAACACATCATGATGAATAAAAGTTATGATATATTATTACAAACAGTATACATTTTCCGTATGATCGTTGTATTCGGTTACTCTGGTTATAAAAACAGGAAAACTAAAACAAAATAATTCAAACAAAATTGTACGTGGTTGGGAAAAACTGAAGACATTTTCGATTTCAACACACCAAGAGACATGAGAATTAGTCAATAAATCCTACGCAGTTTTTCGGTCGCAAACTAATGTTATTTTCGTTGTGGATACATTTTTCTATAATACTGAATCCGACGCGCAATTTTGAGTTGGCTCATGAACCAGCGATGGCAAAGCCTCGCTCTAAACTACGTTTCTCTGGCAAAATGTTCAATGTCCCAAGTTTCGCTTTTGTGTTGATCTTAGCGTTAATTTTCTGTTTTGTTCGAGGCCTCTCGCGGGTCGTCTGTTGCCGGTTCGACTGCCGCAGGGCACCAAGCAAGACAAACACCTCAGGCCGAGGCGGCTGTACACGAAGCTAATTTCAAGCAAACTCAGAGCTCAGAGCGGGCGCCCCTCCTTTTCGTTTCGCCGGCTCCAGCGCCTTCTCGCACCTCTAAGGGGCCCATGATGCCTTCCCCTCCCCTCCCCTTCACTTCCCATCCCCTTCTCATTCCCTCCCCTGTCCACTTGTTCTCCTCCACCCTCTCCCCTCCCCTTCTACACCCCTTTCACCACTTCACACACCCTTCCCCTCCATACGCCCCCTCCATACAGACAGCCTCCCCTCC
>BOPP01000015.1:566227-576959 GCA_017312745.1 Gryllus bimaculatus | reverse complement strand
ATCGCGGCTGTTAAAGGGGAGACCACGATAAGGGTGAGCGTTTATTGATCAATGAGAGACCTGATGAATGGAAAGGAGAAAGTTTAACTCTCTGCTATAGTTGGTGTGCTTTATATTAATATAAATCGTAAATGATTTGATATCTCGGTATTAAAAGAATGTCGGAACACTATTTTAAATGGAGTTCACCAAAATCAGTCTTAATTTTCATTCTTCTTGTAAATCAAGCACATTTCCTCCGCATACTGTGGCGGAGACCCTCGTCCCCAGCCACCGGTTCGCGGCGTGCGAGCTACCATTTCGCCCAGTACTTCACTATCTGAAGCGGCTCAGGGTGTCAACTGATGTAACTACAGAGTATTTGACCGGGAGACTCTGGGTTTGAGTCCCGACGGTGGTAGGATTTTCGACACTACCTTATCAGCTATGTTGAATTCTGACTACAGACCGCGCCCGATCTTTCCTTTCTCTTCCTTGTCCTATCTTCACCTCTTACTTACACCTACACCTACACCTACACCTACACTTACACTTACACTTACACTTACACTTACACTTACACTTACACTTACACTTACACTTACACTTACATTTACACTTACATTTACACTTACATGCACTACACTACCCCACATGCCGAGAAACCAGTCGGGAGCTTAGAGCTTGTCCCGGCTGGCGCGGTGCATCGCTGGTGGGAGATACCTGGTTAGGGGAAAACGCAGTAGCCGACGGTAGGTACGCGCCGGGTGTCACCATTCTGTGGCGGAAAAATTACCGCCACCTCCAGCGATAAAATATTAACTACACGTAAGAGACTAATGACTTAAGCCGTTGACCCGTCCGGAATCACTAATCAATCACCCAAAAAATCAAAATCCTTGTACTTGGCCACTGACGCAGCTGGGGTAGCCACTTTAAGTGTACCAATAGATCTACCGCCGCTTCTAACACATTCTCCACTCATTGTTCTGATGTAAATAAGAGGAATAGAATACCACAATGGTTAGTGATCCTTTAGTTTGTAATTGTCTTCGTATATGAATTTCGCAAATAATATTATATAAATATTTCATTTCGTAGAATTAGGTACCGTAGCACAAACGTACGCTTTCTCGTACTCTTACTCAACGTATTATTTTCTCACCTTACTCCAAACGTAGTGAACTGAATGTATTGTAATTGTACTGCGGAAATCGGCTATTTTTATGCAGAAAAACACTTATTCCAATACACTGGTAATAAAAAAGTGAACAAATCTCGTTCCTAAAGGTAGTAAATTTACTTCTTCTAACACAGTTAGTCTGAATTATCGTTTTGTGGCTCCTTGATACCAATGAATAGATTGGCGCGAAAGTGTGTGTCTCTGTGTGTGTGTGTGTGTCTGCCTGTCAACCTGTGTATTCCCCCGACAGTCCATCTGATCGACTGTCCGTTTGTGGTCAGCGTTAACACCAAAATCGTTTACGCGGTTTTATCTAAAATTGATATTCACTAATAGATCTAAACCACCTCCAGGCCCTCCGAGTTTAAAACGTATATTTTCATTTTTTTGGGCACTTTACTCGAAGCTCCAACATTTTCAATTTTTTTTATTAATGGCTACAAAATGTTTTATTCAAGTTGGTCTTCGGATAGTGTAAATGACGCTTAAGAGAACATCGCAGGTCTGTGTGTGCTATTGAAGTAGTTGTTTAATATTATGACACGTAAATTAATTATATCCTGATATTTCTCATGTTAACATCAATTACATTATCACTTTATGCAAATAATCAGACAGGAATTGGAAATAGCATCAGTGTATGAAGCGATAACTCTATTTCAAGCGAATCTAGTTTATAGATAACTGATGATTTATTGATAAATGTATTCAAACTGCAATTGGGTATAACCTGGTAACAGCTAATTACATATATGTGATAATATATCTAACATGCAAATTTTAAAGTAATTAAATAATAATGGTACAATAATAATTAAAGTAACAATAAGACTAGAAATAATAGTAAAATAATAAAAATAATAATTATATAAAAACTGATTCATTAAACATTAAAACTGCACACTATGCACTTCACTTCACTATGACCCTTAAATCACTTCCTTCCATTTTTCTCTGCTCTACATTGCACGACACCTCACTTCACAATATATCACTTATGCTTCGCTCTATTACCCTCATACTATGCTTAGTTAAGTTCCTCATTTACTTAGTAACACCCTAAATTAATTTTCTAAACTGTTGAACGCTTCGTGGAAAGAGTTCAATGGTTTTTGCAGGAAATCTATTCCATTCTTTTATCGTTTGATTTATGAAAGAAAGGAGCATCTGCCACGAATGAATACCGAATGGGTTGTTACCATTCATTCGTGAAGGCAGAAGCAATAAAGAAAGTCTTTGCAAAAGGTGGAGTGAACAACTACCACAATCCTTAATGATTGTTATCGGAACGGGGCATTGGCTAAGACCAAGTGTTCTTGATGAAGATAATAACTTTAAACAAATGTAGATTCAATTTTCTTTTGTGAAAAGTTTGCATTGGAATTACGAAATTTTTAATATGAAAATTAACATGATTTCTTTAATTCGTATTATTTGCAAGAATTGTATACGTTAACCATGCGCCTCATGGCATCCAGTCATCTAGCATTTCATGTGTGACATCGGATTCAACTTTCGAGTGCAAGAAATTTCATACAACGGATTCACTGTTTGTACTTAACGAAATTGGAATTAATTTCACAACATAATAGGAATTCAATGAGAAAGTCCACAACTTCCATAGTTCTAAAAATATACGCATATATACTTGAAAATGCAAATTTTGTACGCGAGAACCAGTACGTGAAGTAGAACAAAATGGAACTAATAAATCTTCACAATAGTTTTGCTTTGTGAAATAAATAATTTATTTTGTGATCAAAGGGTTGAGGTAATAGCTACTTTATCTACAAAGCACATTCCATAAGCAAAATTTCATACGATGAAAGGTTATTGGTTTGAATTTGCGGAATTTCGAACTTTAATTATGTCCTTCAATATGCATTAGTCCCTTTGTATCATGGAAAATTACATTTTATTAGTGTACGAGTTGGGCCAAATTTTTATTACATGCGATTCAACAGAAGTAATAATCGTTCAAGTTTAGAAGAGTGACTGTGAATTCGGAGTACTTCGATTTTTTTAAAGAGAGAATGGCTCGGTTATTAAAAGTCATGAATTTGCATTTTTATATGGCTCAGTACATTGAATAAGAATTACCAGTCATTTGTGTACTCTTCAAACGAGTCGAGTTGGCTCATTTTATCAAAAGAGTGCTTTAAAAGCAGCCTACAACTTAGAGCTTTCTTTTTTACATTTGCTAGTCAAAGAACTGGAAAAATTTATTAGTAATAAAAACATCACTATATCAGCATAACAAAGTAAGAAAATTAGCCTTTAAATTATCTACTAAACACAAAGCAAAATATGTTGATACGTGTGCGTATATAATAAACATTTCCTTAAATATGTACATACTCTTCGTACTACAGTGAGGTACACGCTCTACTAAAAGTTATTAAAGCACGAGCGGTGATCTCTCAGAAGCATGATTTGAATGTTAGCTTTTCTTTCTTCACAAAACTAACTATTGGGTACTTCAAGCCCAACCCCACATTTACTAACAGCTAAATTATAAAACTTTATTATCCTACAATATCTATGAATAATAAAAACATGTTAAACGTTAAAATGTATAAGTTGCACTCGTGTATTGTTATATTCGCTCCGCCTGCGATTTGCTTCGCTGCACGCGTTTTGATTGAGATTATTCTGGTGAAGACAACATAAACCCTGAAGAACTGTAATCTATGACATCTAAGATCAATAATAGGTTCTGAGAAGTACGATGTTTTCAAAAACGTCTATTACTGTCTATCAACGGAAGAACAACTCGGTTACCTGAGAGGTCGGGCGCTTGTGCCGCAGGATCAAATGATTTTAATGCGAAAATCAAACTCAGTGAGTATAGATATTGTAGAACAATTGAATAAATCGTCTTCGGATTGTTCCGGTGGCTTATAGGGTGCTCGTTTTTGTGTAAAAAATATATTGCAATATTCTACATTTGTTCTCTCTAGTATAACTCTGAGATGGTGGCACAACTTACTCGTATAGTCAGAAAACCAATTCGAGGATTAATCAGAAATTAATAAATGAATAACGATTTAGACAATATAATAGTATTCATAGTGATTTGCCGTCTGATTCCACGTCCGCAAGGGGAAAACATCCCTCTTTTAGACTCCGGGCACACGAGCGTCGCGTAACTGACGTTCGTGTTTTTACGGTACTCCATGCAGACAAGCAGAGCACAACGGACGTCGCGCAGCGCGTTCACATGCGATGCCCCCCACCCCCCACCCCCATTCATATCTATAAACTCTGCAACGGGCACATTTTGCCCGTCAAAAGTGCGCTCTTGTCAATCTGATCTCTTCTTCAGATTTGGAACTTCATCGAGAACATTGCGCAGCCGTCTTCACAACCTGAGTCATCAAGTGCGTTTTCCAGTTGTTTATTTACTTCTCAAAACGATAAAAATGGAATATTAATTCTCGGGATATTTTTTCGATTGAAAAGAGTATCGTTATGTAAATCTTTCGAACATCATCGATTAGTTGGTCAATTCCTGATTTGGTTTTGAATGGCCATTGAGTATGTAAAACCACTAAAATGATTCAAGCAAACTTAAAGCCAAATGTATCTTCATAACATTGTAATTCATTAAACTACCTTATAGCAAGGCTTAGGGTACTACAATAATTCTAAAATGTATTCTGAATTTTTATTATTCTTGTGAATAGTCTTCATTTTTCGCCACATACTCTGTAATAACTCAAATTAGGACAAACAATTGTGATACATTGCATTATACTTTGATCAAAAAGCACGTCACAAACAATACCGATGATTTCCAGCTTCCTAAAAAAATTAAACTTATAAAGAGAAACCAATCGTCGTTATATGCCCGAGCCCACCCCCGTGAAAGCCTGGGCTAACGCCAACTTTTCGAGTGCCTGCCCTGCCGTCCTTCGCTTGGCGCGGCCACCCGGGGCGTGAGCGATGGCGCGGACGGCAGCGCGGCGGTGGGCGCCGGCGGAAGCGGCCGGGCGGTGTCATGACCTGCCCCAACCACGCGCCGCCCGCCGCAGCTGTTGGTTCGCGTGCAGGCCCGCCTCAGGGTCGCCAAGCTTCCTACTTCTAGGCAGACAGAAGGAAGCATTACTAGAATATGTTGCGTCTGTGGCTAGAAGAAACTAATTCACGTCTCTACAATGACTGTGGCGTTAATGCGATGAATGAAAATAATTTTTATTTCACAGTTTTACGTTGTTCAAAAAACAACTTTCTGTTACCCAAAAATTATAGTGCTTTATATAATTTTCATTTCATTTTTCCGCTTGTCCTGATCTTCATAAACCTTATCCGTGAAATTCTTGTATTGAAAATATACTTGTAAATGTTATACATTCGTGAGATATTGATTGAACCATATCTTCCGATGAAAGAAGCGGAAAAGTGTCATCCACGTCGTAGAAAGAAAAATACACATCGGTTAAAGAAAGATGTAATTAATTATATTGCAGTAAACTCTTGGGTCAGGGTTATCATTTATTCAACACAATATTTTAATATCTGGTGAGTCTATTTTAATTGAGTTTCGAGTATTTAAAACTCTTCTACATCTGTGAGTGACAGCTAATTAAGCCTTTTGATTCCCATCTTTTGATACTTTTTTAAATTATGATACTCGAAATTAATTTACAAAGTCATTATTTTATATTTCTCAGAAACAGAGTATTTCTTATACATATTTATCTCTGCCGTTTTAATTTGGTTATGACAAAATTTCAGAATATGGTTTTTTGTGTTCCAACATAATACACAATTTCTTATAGTGTCTAAAATCGTACAGAAACTGCAGAATTCTAAAACTAGTTCAATAAAATAATATACGTCATCAAACACTTCTCTGGAGTACGGCGTTTTTATTTACTCGTATCACAGAAAACAATAATTACAAATCGCCATAATAAACAATAAGAAACAAATTTGACTAATCATTACTAAAAAAATTATTAATAATGAAAATTAAATGTGCAGTACGAAACATTCGTAAAATAAAATCTAGAACTTTCAGAAACTGTTCCATTTGAAGTGTGGGGTTTTGAAGATTCTCGTGTGTTCGGCGTCTGTACCCCCAGATACAATTGTTCTGACGATCCTAACCTTAATTGCTACTGACTCCTCGATGTATTGTTCTGCGACTCTAGTTGATCGCCATTCGTATTTTTCTCTTCCATCCAAGTTACAATTTTATCATACTATTTTTCATAATTTTCAGCTGATTTTCTAGGTATTAGCGACATTCTGCTTTAGCAACTTCATTACTTATTGTCTCTGGTAAATCCATTTCACAACGAACAATGCACACCCAGGCCACCCATGGCCGCCTCTATTACAGCCGGCCTTGGCCTACATTATGTACGTAACATACCATTCTACTTCGAGGTTCATTAACCATTTTACTCTTGTAATCATTTTATAATGATGTTATACAAAAAAATTGCAAATGCAATTCGTTTATAATATTACATTTTTGCATTCATAACAATCGGCGCACTCACTCCTTCGTCGTTCATGCAGCTATTCTTATTCGTACAAAAAAACATTACAAACTAATTCAAAACATACTATTCTTTGTGATGGATTTATTGATAATCTCTCATTTATGAAACTAGTGGTGTTAAAACATCACATACTTTCTTGCCCGTACTTTCACGCCAAATAATGCTAAAAGTACTCAAATTTTCGAAAAATTGTACATGCCCTTACATCAATATCTATCTCTAAGGAACATATTTCAATAAGGGAAAAACCTCTATCTTGAACATTTTAGTTGTACGAAGACTCCGAAAAAATTGATCGTTTGAAATTTCCGAAAAATCAGGGTTTAACGAATTTAACTGCATTATTCTGTTATGCGTCCTTCACACTATCTAACAACAAAATTTAATACAAAAAGATGGAACATTTTTCTTTCTAAATATTTGGAAACCTTTCAAGGGCATTATGTAAAGTACCCCCGGAAATTAAAATATCGATTTGAAATTTAAAGGTCCACGCCATCAGCCCGAACGGTTTAGCCGCCAGCGTTATTCACAGACAGACTGACAGACGGACGTTTTGCTTTTTGATTTTTCAGAATGAAGGCCCACAAAACATGGGTGCTCGCTACACCACGTGTTAGAGAATTTTATTTCTAAATTTAGCAACTGGATTTATCCACTTTTTTGTTTCCACGGCCTGTAATACGAGTTTTTCTGCGAAAAATTCGCCGTTTTTCCGCGTTGCACTTTCTACTCCTTAGTGAGAATGTAAAAACGGCATACAAATAGGCATTTAATAACTTTTGGTTAGCTATATTCATAAAACAGTATTTAACCATAGCAATGCATTTCTGAGTGAGGATCATCCGGAACCCACCGCTTAAATTTTAAATAGGAACAGTATTAATGTAAAATTCCTGATCTAATAATACAATGTGCATTCATTTAAACAAAATATTATTCAATTTATGGCTTTGTAAATTAAAAAAGTACGACTTCTTTGCGTCAATATTTGTACTTAATGATATAACATATTACATTTGTATTTGAAAGATAGGCCAATATCTTCATAATATGTCAATGTATTAAACTATATTGAATTAAAATTTAAAATATATCAAATGTTTCCAAAAGTATTCTGAGTGCTCAGCTTTCAAGTGAATAATCCAGACTGTTATCCACATCCAATACATTGTGATAACTCAAATTCTATTACCCAGTAATGATGAATTGCATCTGATTTCGAACAAAAAACATATTATAAACAATATAAATTATTTTCGTCTTTCTAAAAAATAATAATTAAAAAACACAAAATACCATCGGTGGGCCTCTGGCCCATTGGTAATGCTACGTGTAAATATGTTTAAGTGTTTGAATTAGCTATAGATCGTCCTCTAAAAACTAACAACATGAAGCCCTGGTGTCTCGTTGGGTAACCTGAATGTATCGCACCATTAACCGAAGGGCCAGAAACGCTGTATGACACTATGGGATAGCGTGAGAAAGCGTGAAAGACGAACCACATGCTAAGGCTCATTTGTGCTCCTATCATCGTAACTTCACAAGTTCCAATTTTTTAAATAGCCTACAAAGTTGGTTGCCTTTTTGCCCAGTTTCTGAAACATTTAGCGACAAATAACTGAAAATAATGACATAGCACACACTGCATCGTTTTTTTCTCGCCATATATTGTTTTTGAGATATTTCGTAAAACAAATAGAATTGCTAAAATTTCAGGCAATGCATTCGAATGGTTTATTTAAAAACTTACTTACGTGCATAAAAATTAGTACACCACCTTGCTTCACGGCGCATGTAAGGTCTAGATCATGGAAGCCCTACGATGAAAATAAAATAAACCAAATATTTGCTCTATAGAACTACCTTCAATGCCGTTTCCAATCGCTATATTCCTTTAAGCCTTGTCCAATAAATGCATTTGTGTCATGTGAAATTAAACAGTGAACTCACGTTTGCAAAAGAATATTATTCGCTGTAACAATTAACATTAAATCCAGTTGCAGTGATCCAGTTGAATCCGTAATCGGATTCGGTCCATTTCGCTTCCCTTTCAATTAATTTGTCTGAAAACGCTACCAAGTGCTCCATCGCGAGGACCTCCCGTTGCGAACTGACTGGAAAGTGAATTTTGAGAAGAGAAAATGCAAAAGAATCTTAAAAAGTGATTTCTGACACTTTCTTAACCACTTTAACTATCAACGTATTGCGTGAAGAGAAATTAAGCTGTAAACTGTTGTTTGTAAAAAGAATATCATTCATTGTAACAATTAACATTAAAGCCAGCTGCAATGAACGAGTTGAGTCCCGCATTGGAATCGGTTCATTTCTCGCCCCTTTCAATTAAATTGTCTGAAAATGGCGGCGGTAATGGTGTAACCGTTAGCGTATCGAACTGTTATACTCAAGTTGGTTCAAACCAGAACGAAACAGTGAATTTTTAAGGGTGAAAATATCCTTCGTACGCCTTGCTTCGGAGGGGGAGTAAAGCTGCCTGTCCCATGTTAGTAGTTCTCAAGTCCAAATGTAGCCTCTGAGCTAAAATCAAATCTCCTGTTTCGTCACCCAAGAAATACTTCCTAGTTGTTGAAAGGAGCGTAGCGAAATTGGCGTGGTCAGACGGAAGCGCAGGCCACAAGGCCCGAGTCTCTCCACGTAAAATAAGGCATCATTAAATCCAATTCAAAACGCAACAAAGTCCTCCTCCTTTCGCCGGTGCTCATACCGCTCGCAAACTTACGTCACGTAACGTAACGTAACGTAACGTCACGTAACGTAACGTAACGAATCGTAACATCGCGTGAAATAAGGAATCATTCAATTCAATCAATTCAAAAGGCAACGAAGTCCTCCCCCTTGCGCCGGTGTTCCTTCCGCGCCGCACAAACCTAGACCCGATGGCTCGAGTCTCGCCACACAAGGCCAAATAAGGCATTAATTCTATTCAATTGAAATCAATTCAAAACGAAACGAAGTCCTTCATCTTGCACCGGTGCTCCTTTCGCGCGTAAACCGAGCCCCCATGGCCCGAGTCTCGCCACGTAAAATAAGGAATCAATTCAATTCAAAACGCAACGATGTCCTCCATCGCGAGGACACGTCTGTGCCCCTTCCTCGCGCAAACCTACGACACGTTACGTAATGTAACGTTACGTTACGTAACGTAACGTAACGAAGCATAACGTCACGAAGCATCATTCAATTCAATTCAAAACGGAACAAAGACCTCCTGCTTGCGCCGGTGCTCCTCCCGCGTGCAAACCTAGGCCCGAGTCTCGCCAAACAAAGCCAAATAAGGCATTAATTCAATTCAACTTGAAACGAAACGACGTCCTCCACCTTGCACCGGTGCTCCTCCCGCGCGCAAACCTAGCCCCTATGGCTCGAGTCTCGCCACGTAAAACAAGTAATCAATTCAATTCAATTCAAAACGTAAGTTCTGAGAGAGATTGTCACATGCGCAAAAGCGAAACACCGCGACCCTGCGCAAATTCCCGAAGAGCTTTTTGAGGCCTCCCAAAAACAGCGGGGGGCGAACAAAACAAAATTTCCTTTTGTTTTTTCAAACCACCTCCCGCGAATTCCCCCCCGAAAAAATTTTTTTTTTTTCCTGGAGGGCGGGGCCCCGCCCCGGGCGCCGGAAAACAAAACGCGACAACACAAACAAATACCTTTAAATTGAGCGTCGGCCGGGCGGCGCGGGCGGGGCGGCCCTTTGGCAAAGCCAATGGCGCCCGGCGGCGCGAGGCGATGAGGCGCGTTTTTCAGGCCACCCGAGCGGGTTGGGAAGCCGCAATACAAACTGAAACCGCTCGCCGCTTGCCGGCGCTTCGCGCGCCTAGGCCGCGGCCCACCCCCGCCCCCGCCCCCGCCCCCGCCCGCGCCCGCGCCCGCCCCAACCCGCGCGCGACAAGAACAGCAACCAGCCGCCGCGACCGACGCAAAAAGTTTAACGTCCCGCAAACGCCGCTTCGGCGTCGCCCCGGCCCGAAAAATCAGTTTGGGAAGTAAGGTTGTTTGCGCGAGGAAAGGGGGCCCGACGTGTCCTCGCCGATAG